>PVKC010013487.1:0-22915 GCA_004027635.1 Crocidura indochinensis | reverse complement strand
CTTCACTTTGTTTTTAGATTTGTGTTACAATATACAATTTTCTTCTACCTATTAGAATTTGGGTCTAATACAGAAAGAACCAGGGGTCTCAAACTCAATTTACCCGCGGACTGCAGGAGGCAAAGTCGGGGTGATCCTTGAGTGCAAAGTCAGTAATAAGCCTTGAACATTGGGGGGTGTGACCCAAACAACTAAAACAAAACAAAACAAAAAAAGATTCCTCTAGGGCAGGGCCACAAAATGTTGTACGAAGGGCCACAAGTTTGAGACCCCTGGAATAGACGCTTGCAAATGAGACTTTCTGGCTCCAGTATTGGTCCAAAAAATTAATATTTCTGATCTATCAGTTAACTTGCTGAATCTCTATTTTTCTATTCTGAAAAATGACTATAGTGCCTAAACTATAATGTCTAAACTACATGAACTTTGGGAAGAGCAAAGAAGATACCAAGCTAATCCATGTACATATATTAATATAAATGTATAAACATATGCTTGCAGATAGTACATGTACACTTATTATATACATATAATACACATGAGTATATTTATTACAAGTGTATTATTTAAAAATATTTCTTAAAAATTAATCTACTTTTCTAGCCCTAGAATAATCCTATTTCCAGAACTGGAAGATAGCATAATTAAAATATATACATAGCATATGCCCAACCTGACTTTAATGCCCAGCATCACAGAGTCTCCAAATTTTTTTGTTTGCAGTCCTAAAATTCCCCAGTATTATTTGGTATAACCTGAAGGCTCCAAGCATTTGGTATGGCTTGGGACAATACCTGGCACTGGAGCATCAAATCTTCATTAAACCAGTTGGCCCAAAATTGCCAGTGGGGACCCCAGATCTTCTAACTATCATTTGGGAATAAGACCAAAAAAAAAATCCTTCTTCTAAAAAATAAGTTTATATTTATATATGCACACATTTTGCAAATGGAGGAAGTAGGGAGCAGAGAAGAGAGGGAACCTCTTATCTATTAATCATAACTTCCCTTATGAAGCAGGTGTTTATCATCTAGAATTTATGGAGGAGAATTTATAGGCTGCTGAGAACCACCCAGGCATGAGAAACAGATATCTCAGCCTCCAAATATCAGGCTCTTCCCTGTTCCTCTAGGGCAGTTCTTAGTCTTCTTGAACTCCTGCATTCCTGCTTGGCTACTGCAGCCCCCTGAGGGAGGTGAGATCACTGGAGGTGTGAAGCTTGTCTAAGCACCATCCACCAGCATGATCTGGTGGGCCAAAGCAGCTGTGACCCTGGAATTGAAAGGCTGCTGGGTATCAAGTCCCCTGAACTCAGCCTTCCCAGACATCAGAGTTTTCCTGCTGCGGCAGATGACTCAGTCTATTGCCACATTCAGATAAATAAACCATGCTCCCATTACCATACAATAAGTGTGTTGTCTGGAAAAAAAAGAGAGAGCAAGAGACCTAAAAATTTTGTCTGCCCTTGTGGCGACAGAAGTTCTGGTTCAACTTTGAAAGGCCTTAGTCATTCTATAGAGGTTGTGGTGACTAACTTTGTTTTGAATGTCAGACTTGATTCCAGTCTTAGATATGGCACCAAGACAAACCTATTAAAACTTGACTGTGAGTTGCAGAAACTACATTGGGAATTTAGGGGCCTGAGAGAGCTGCAGATCAAATCAAATAAAGGCCCAGGTCACTGATGACATCATTGTCACTGAATCCTGAAAACAGTCTTTGGAAAAAGGTCACAATCCTTCTTTGGAATGCCCAAAGTCTATGTTGGGCAAAATGCAACCACCCCTGTCCTGCAAATGTCTGAAAAGATACTGTTCACGCAGACTCTGGAGAGAGTCTAGGCATTAAAAGTGGACACACTCAGTGAAAACCAGGATTCCAGATTTTATTGAATTTGTGGAAGAGGCCATGGAAAATAAACAATCCTCAGATAATCTAATATTGTCACCCAATTAGCTGTATCTTTTCCTTTTACAAGATGTCAAAGAATAGAACACAAGTTTCTCTTTTCTCTGCGAAGTTAAGTAATTCCCAACGATATTTGTTTCTTAGTATTCAAGGACTTTCTATAAATTGGACAATTCTGGCGGAGTACATGTACAAAGTGATACTTATTACATAGGTAGGTGTGGCTGTCATTATGTCAAGGGTTTATGCATAATCATCCTAAAGGTAACAATTTCCATGGAACAAATGGGCTAAGAGCAAGACAAGAAGACAAGATACTCTTCTAGTATAATTTTATTGACTCCTTCACTCACTGCCTTGAGAGAAAACTATCTACCTAATCTCATGCCACAGCTCCTAGTGGAAAAATTTGTCCAACTGGGCACTGTAGTCTTACCTGTCATCCTAGGACACACCACAGTCAGTTTAGTCAGATGGAGTCCACATGACAGAAGCTTCTAAAGCATTTTTTTCTGGCTTACTTCTCTGAGTCAAAAGACACTGGGAGATTCATACACTGCTGGCCTATTCGTAGAAATTCTTGTCAAAATTTTTCTCTGGAGGGGAGGCACAGCTGATGGATTTATAGGGCTTTCCAGAGCCTCTAAAACCTGTCTGAAGTTAGAAAACCTAAAGGCATTGAAGAGACAATTGAGAATGAGTGAGCATGAGGTAAAGAAGGAAACTGGGCCATGTTAACATCCATCATTAAAGCAAATGACATGATTTATGTTTTCCAGAAATGACTTTTTGGAAAGATTTGATGCTCTGCAGTCCCAGGCCCAAACTGACATTTGCCTTGCATTATGAAATACAATTTCATGGGAACATCAATTCATGACTTAATGGAGAAATTGTACGTATTTAATAATTTTGCGCATGTGTGTATAAAGTTGAAATAAAAGCAAAATTATTGCTGAATTAAGGACATTATATCAGAAGCCAATATTTGGTATCTACATTTGACTCTAGTTTAGTTCAAAAAAGGGGGGGGGTGTTACCGAATGTTATTTAGTTTTCATTTTGAATCTTTTTTTTTGGGCAGGGGGAACGTAAGATCACACCTCGTGGTGCTCAGGGGTTACACCTGGCTCTGTGCTCAAAAATAACTCCCGGCAGGCATGGGGGACCACATGGGATGCTGGGATTGAAAAGTCCATCCTAGGTAGGCTGATTGAAAGGCAAATGCCCTTCGTCTGTTCTATCTCTCTGGTCCAGTCCCTCAAATCTTAAGTAGAATTATATATATATGTATATATAATATATTTTATATATAATATGCCCTATATAATATATATTATATATATAATATGCCCTCTACACTATATTTTCATAGATTAGAACATATATGTATACATATATATTTATATTTTACTTTGAGACCATATTTGGCTGTTTTCAGGGCTTATTCCTTGTTCTGCACACAGGGATCACGCTTCACATTCTCTAAAGACCAGATAGGGTATCAGGTATTGAGCTTGGTTGGAGGTGTTCAAGGCAAGTGTCCTACCCACTGTACTATAGCTCTGGCTCCAGAGCCCATCTTTATGTTGCTTGCTTGCAAAACATTTGTATTGTTGAGATGTAGCAGGCTGATGCAGCAGCAAGGAAGATCAGAGACACATGTTGGATACAGAGAGGCCACTTAGCTTGGAAGCCATGTGAGATATGAACATAGCGGTTAGGGCCTTGAAAAAAATAGTTTGTTTATTATTTCCTGTTTAAGATGTATACAAAACCTATGAAAATAAGAATGATAGATGGCTTTGTCAATTTTATTCCTCATTTCTTTCTTCTTTTCTTTTTTCTTTTTTGTTTTCTTGGACCACACCTGGTGATGCTCAGGTGTCATTCCTGACTATGCACTCAGAAATCACTCCTGACTTGGGGGACTATATGGGATGCCGGGGGATTAAGCCACGGTGTCCTAGGCTAGCGCCAGCAAGGCAGATATTTTACTGCTCCAGGCCACTGCTCCAGCCCCTATGCCTCATTTCCAACAAAATGCCTGTTTTATACATGCACATATATTTCACATATGTGTGAAAATGCCTGCTATGTACATGTATGCATATATTAGGGCAAAAATGGGACTGACACTTTGATATGGCACATAATTCTCTAATAATGTGAACTTTTGTAATAGTGTGTTTTAATGGAAAACAAAAGAAAAAGATACCAGGTAAACTCATTTAGAAAGTGAGCTTATCACTTTTCACTTCAAGTAAAACTTAAATAAAATAATTTATCTAGATATGGCTATTTACAATATAGGAGTAGACTAGAGAGGATATCTGACACATATATGTGTTAAGGTTAGATCAGAAATTCTTTCCTTCCTTGATGAAGAATCCAGGCCACATGAGGAACTGTCAAAATTTAGCTGTCAGATCTTTCCCCAGACTACATTGATGAGTACCCCATACAAATAAGAGATGGGGTTTTTATTCACCATAAAGTGGAAGGGCATCTGAACTTTCAGATGAGCCAAGGGCACCCAACACCAGTTAGCCAAGGTCAAACAGGCACATTAGCTTATTATAAACATTCTTGTCATGGGGCTGTGGAGAGACAGATTTTCATTAAGCCATAGTATGTGTCAGACATTTGACACCATTATCCTAATTACATTTATGACCACAGGTAGAGGTTGATGTTTTTCCTATTCTTTCAGGGAGGCAGAATGAGGTCTGTCCCTTGCTATATGTAACCATGGAGACAAGTATCTATATAAAATATTGGATATGTTTCTTTTGGTTTGAATTTCTTCTAATGGTCAGGTGGCTTGTATTTTAATTCTACCTCAACTTTCAACCTCTGAAGCACATTGAAATTTGAACATTTTGAGAGCACCATGCAGAGGATCCAGGCATCCAACCAGAGATCCTGTTTTCTCAATCTGTGAAATGGACACAGTGGTGCTGATTGACTGCCCTCTTGCTAGAGGGAATAGAAAGATAGTGGGAACAAGAGTGTTTGAAAACAAGATGCCTTACCCAGAGGAATATTGCCTTCTCTTTCATCTAAACAAATCTCTAAGTTAATTGGAGACAAAAATAAATTCAATTTCCAGCTATTATTTTAATAGAAGATCAAAAGTTGGTTTCTGTAGTTTTGAATTTGAGAAAAGCCACTTTCTCATCTGCTGCCTTCTTATTTGCCCTTTCTGATTGTCTAATGAATAGTTGCCAGCAATTTCTTCAAATGAGGGCTGGGCTTTTCACTGTTTCTGGTGGCCACATAGATCTAATTGTGTTTAAGGGTGGAAAATCAGATATTTAGACGGGCTCATTGACTGGGCCTCATTAACTGGCCTTTCTTAGTCTATTGTACCCTGAAAAAAGAGTTCAAGGCACTTCATTTCACTCTCCCCAGGCCATCCCACCCCACACCCATCACTTTAAAAAGTTAAAAAAAAAATCTTTTGACAAAGACCAAGCTGCAAGCGCACATTGTAGATCATCAAAAGTCGGCATCAATTTGGCTAATGGTGTGCACTTTGTTTTCAAATTCTCTTAATACTTTAAGCACTTAACTGGAGCCTGTGTTCATTCCCAGCTTCAGTCTGTGGTTTCCAGGCAGAAGCAGCCCACCTGACATTTAGTGGCCCTGCCTGTGCGTTGATAAGGCCGTCTGCAGTCTCTGACCTCCTTTAAGTGCTAAATGTCAAGCTGGCATTGGGTGCCTTCTGCCGAACAATGTGTGTTGTTTTAAAATGATTACTTAATATGAAGAGGTTTCCAAGCACACTAATGCGAGGGGTATTTAAACAGGGTAATGGGGTATCTTTAAAATGCCTTTTTAGTTGGCAACTTAATAATCTCGCTCTTGTTCAAATATTATTTACACCACAGTACAGTTGATAGTCTCTGAAAGTTAAACAAGCCATTCAGGAAAACGGGGTTGAGTTGTGACAAGCTGAAGAGAAGCTTGGAAAGGTCTAGAGTGATTTTCTTTGTCTGTGGAGAGACATGCCCCTGATGTCATGGGTTTTGGTTGTGAGATAGTTAACCTATAGATTAACAGGAAAGGGAGCTACATCTAATTGTGGCTATTAGGAAAGGATGTATGGATAGAGAACATTTTCTGCATAAAATTCCTTTCTTTTTCTCTGCCTAATTAATGTTTTAGGAAAAGGAGTTACTAGAATTATTGCTTATGTGAGAATGGTCAATTTGATGCCAAAAAAGGTAAAAATATAGTACAGATCTTCCCCCAAAATCCATTTTCTTTTTTCTCTTCTTTTTTCCATTTTCTTTTCTTTTCTTTTTTTCTTTCTTCTGACCTAAACTTTTTTGTCAGGAAAGTAGTCAGAAAAGAGGAATTGGCTGTGCAGACACAGACTTGTCCAGGATCATCATGCTCAGAGAATAGTGGGTGGGAAACTACTTACTATCCTCCCATATCCATCTAGGAATGGGGCTGGACACTACATTTGCTAGTCTTAAGTTTTCTCCTTGAACTCTATCCATTTTCTTTTACTTACTAACTCATTTTATTTTCCCATATTCTTTGTTTATTTTTTAATTTATTAGGAAAAGGAAAAGTTTGAGATTCTAAGGTTAGAAAACCATATTGTAAGACATCACTAGTAGAGGCCAGATGATGTTTTCGTTTCTGAATTTCAACTGAAAATAAATTGTCCATCATATTTTACACACACACACACACATACACACACACACACATAAACACACACACATAGAATTAACTCTTGGGAAGTGGAGGTTTGGGACATTGATCCTCTTGCCCTCACCCCACATACAGTTACACTTATAAAGATATTCCCCCAAAAGTGATCATATAACTTTTGATTCCCCCAAACACATAACTAAAACCATGCTTTGAATGTCTAGGAATTTGTTTTTGGTCCCATAGACACCCAAATCGATGAAGGCTACCCACTATATCTACAGGTCCTACACTCACAATTTAAATAAGTGATATGTGGGTTTAGTTGAACTGGGAACTCAGAACTTGTGTATAAGTGACTGAATGTTGCTCTCTTTATGTATCTGTATGTGTCTGTGCACACACATGTTTGAATTTCAAAAAAGAATTTACAAGTTCCATGATCTATAAGTTCCATGTCTATGAGTTCTCAGCATGTATGTAAGTGCAATGTGAAAAATATCTTCCACCTCCAGGTGCTTTGGCAAGATTACCTCTGTAAGTTTCTGGTGAAGACTCTGGTGATGAATGTTTGCAAGATTGCTGAGGTTGAAACCAGGACTTTGATCTCAGGCATCCTCAAAGTACAACAGGTTGATATTGAATAAATCCCAGGGGGTTATTTCCTAACTGTTGCAGGAGACTGACAGGATTATATGTAAGAACTCTTCCCTATGCTTGAGCACCTTGGGAGAAAGTATACTCTAAAGAATCCAAATATGAATAAAGCAAAGTGGTGGTTTTCCTTCTAAACTCAAGATGATCTCTGATTTCTTGCTTTTCTGTGAATTCAATACCCAGAAGCAATGTCAGGGTGGTGAACACACATCCCTGACCACAGGGTGCAGCCAACTGTGGGGATAGAAAATTCTCAGGCATACCCAGAAACGCTTCATTTCCTGTTCTGGTTGCTCAGCAGGATACTTTCATCAGCCATCTCTATAGGATTTCCCTTCTGATTAAGGGAACTATAGTACCCACCCACCCCCAATACCATTTGCTTAGTTCACAGGTCAGGGAGGCTCAAACTTCTTTGAAGGGCACAGGTTCTGAACACCCTATAGCTGTCAATCAAAGTCCTCATCTGCATTTCTACCCTAACATGAAACCATGAGTACCTTGCAACACACAGCCAACTCTCTTGGCTTAATGCTTAAGGTTACTCTCTATCCCAGGGAAGAGGTGAAGAGACATACCCAAATTCTTGGGGTGCAGTGCAATAGTTTTGTGGTAAAGACTAGGTCCTGGCATGCAATATTCTGCTCTCTTCTGCTTAATCTCTGTAATAATGTCAGAGTCTCTGAAGCAAAGGGATGCAGGCTCATGACCTCAATCTCCTCACTGAGAAACTAGGAATCACACAATTAGCAATGGAGGGAAAGTAAGATCCAGAAGAAAGGAAGGTGACTTTCTACTCTGTGATGCTGAGAGCACACCTCTAATACTTTAATTAGTACCTTTAATACTCTTTCCAAGATGCTGCCCTGAGAGTTAACCCAACTGAAGTGGCCATCATTAAATTCAAGGAGATGGAGGAGCAATCATGTAAGTTTCCATAGTAGGGATGACACCTGTTCTGCTTCCAGAAACTGAAGCAGGTTGGAACAAACCCTTGGCATTGTATTCCTGAGATGTGGCCTGGCTTAGAGTCTTAGGGACCCTGTTGCATGGTCTCACTCATGTCTCTTGCTCTCCAAAGAGATGTACTGATCTCCCTTGGTTGGGCAGCACCTGAAATTTGTAACTGCATCTTGGCCCATGTACTTGGGGCTCACACAGCAACCCCCATCAGATGACAGGGCAGGCTAGACTATATGTGTTACTGCCCACCACTAGGTATAACCCCTTGAAGCTGAAATTCCTCAGGCGTTTTGTGTTTTTTTTTTCCAGTCCAATCAGTTTGGTCCCAACTATCAGAGAGCAGCTACTTAAGTCCTTTATAACTGGTCCCTGCAGCCTGCGCCTGTCCAGCCCAGCCCAGTCTGGCTGCATCCAAGCCAGCACAGGGATCTAGGACTTGAGTCACCTTTTAAGGGCACATGAGATTGCAAAGTGAACTGCTCAACTTGCTGTAGCACATTTCTATGTCAAACATTAACATGGGGGTGATTTTCAGCACTGAGATATGAGAAGGTCTGCTATGAATATGGATAAAAATGAGAAGGTCTGCTATGAATATGGATAAAAATGCCAGCCTCTTTGATTCATGGCTCTGATGATTCTCTTTGGCCCTGAGAGTTGTTTTGCCCTCATTTGGGCAAACAGCTCTAAGTAGGATCAGCGTCACTTTCCATTCATTCTATCTCCTTCTTGTCAGCCTGTACACCAGTGAGGCACAATGGCTCTTTTATAATTTTCTCCAGTGGCTGAATGTTGCCAGCAAGAAAAATTATAGCTTCCCCCGTCACTAAATCCGAAAGTCTGGTCCAATGACCTTTGCTTGGAGACGAAATTTCTCACCACGGCACCAAAAAAATCCAGCAGAGTGCTTTGATCCTGAAAAGCATTAAAAGAAAACAACACACAAAACAAACAAACAGCTCGGTCCAGCCCAGGCCCGGGAAAGGGAGTTGCTTTTCATGTGGTTTTCTTTGCGCCTACATGCTGTGACAGGTTCAGGATGTCTCCGACAGCAGAGCACGGAGAGTGGATGTTTGAAGAGAGCAAAGCTGACCGCCCAGCACAGAGCTGTATTCAGAATCCACTGCAGGGCCCCAGACTTTGCCGGGCAGTCGGCCCCATCACACCAGCCATGGTGGCTGACCCCGCCCAGCTCTTTGAGCTCATCCTTTGAGGCTGGCTCTTATAGCATATTCTACACACTATTCCTGGGCAGAGCTAAGGAGATGGTGGGCAAGTAGGTTGCAGTGGGACAGAACTCTGTGGACCCACACAAATATCGCCCATTGGTTCTATAGCTGCAGAAGGGTGTTGTTGCCCTAATTCTTTCTGCTTCTGTGACTAAAACTGGGTGCAGAGAAGATGTATTTTGCAGAGGAATTGTATTTGCTAACTGGTACTGTCCTTCCATAGAGACTACAAAACCCTGCGATCTACATTTTAGCCCTCCTGAGGTCACAGCTTGGCTATAAAGACCAGGCTAAGCATTCACCTAGTCCAAAGAACTTTAGAATTTGTTCTCTCTTAATTTACATTTCCTTTCATTCAGTATAGTTTTCAGTCTCCAGTAGTCATCTCACTGTGCAAAATCTGAATTTTGTGCAAAATCTAATTTTTTTGTTTAGCCAGGTTTGGAATAGCCATATGCTTGTCAAAGACAAGCTTTTAGCCGCTTTTAGCCATTAATTTTATATAAATTGGTTCTCCATCACCTGAAGAGGATTTGGTCATGATGGTACCTAAGTGAAAAATTGCACTGGTGGGTATGGGTAAAGGGATGGAGAAGGAACTAATCAGAACTTTGTTAGCATTTTCCTCCGGGCATCCCTGAACTTAAAACTCTGAAAGGAATGTTTCCTCTTTCCTTTTCTTCCATACAGCAGAAATTCTTTTTTTGTTTGTTTGTTTTTGGGTTACATCCAGCAGTGCTCAGGGATTACTCCTGACTCTGTGCTCAGAAATCGCTCCTGGCAGGCTTGGGGGACCATATGGGATGCCCAGGATTCAAACCACCATCCCTCTGCATGCAAGGCAAATGCACTACCTCCATGCTATCTCTCCAGCCCTCAACAGAAATTCTTTTAATTATCAAGAACACGTCTTTCTTGGAAAGGTCTAAAAGGTCTGGGATCGCCTTGGTTGGAGTTGCCAGGAGCCAAAGCAAAGTGCATGATGAAAAATGATGAAGGCTCCACATTTTATTATTTTAAGATCTTAAAGGTGATTAGGGCTGAAGGGATAGAACAGAGAGCAGGGCACTTGCTTTGCATGTGGTTAACCAGTGTGTCAATTTCTGTACCTCATATGACTCCTCAAACCTCATCAGAAGTGAACCCTGAGCATAAAACCAGAATTAAGCCTTGAGTACTGGCAGATCTAGTCCCAAATCAGACAAAACTCAAAAAAAAGGTGGTGGATACAGAGTGATAGTACAATAGGCAAGGCATTTGGCTTGTACTCAACCAATCTGGATTCCATCCCTGGCATCCAATATGGTCCCCTGAGCACTGCCAGGAATAATTCCTGAACACAGAGCCAGGAGTTTATCTTTGAACACTGCAGTGTGTGTGTGCCAAAAACAAAAACATGACAAAACACATTTCCTACAATTTACTGCTTAGATTTGCATTTTTAACTATGACACCCAAAAGGAAGAAAACTATTTTCCCTTCTAACATCTTCTCTGTGGAAGACAGGGTGAGCTTAGCTCGCTCACAAGCAGTGCAAAGATGGCACACAGCACGCTTGTTCTCACTGATGTCCTTCTTATGTTTTCTCTTGAACTAAGCAATGAAATGGTTGACCATTCTATTTTGGAATGGTTCTAAAACTGGGGTGCTCAAGGGATCATATGAGGTGCCCAGGATTAAACCAGTATCTGTCGCATATAAGGTTTAATATAAGACTTAATATAAGGGGCCGGAGAGATAGCATGGAAGTAAGGCATTTGCCTTGCATGCAGAAGGATGGTGATTCAAATTCTGGCATCCCATATGGTCCTTCAAGCCTGCCAGGAGCGATTTCTGAGCGTAGAGCCAGGAGTAACCCCTGAGTACTGCTGGGTGTGATCCAAAAACAAACAAGCAAAAACAAAAATAAAGACTTAATATAAGATTTAATCCCTATACTATCTAACCATTCCTATCTGTACCACTATTTTGAAGTGTCTCAGACATGCTGTAGCACATGACATCAAATATTTTATAATTGCCCAGTAAAATGAAGAATGACTCTCTGGCCCATAGGTACACTTCTGTTTATAAATCTCAGTGCCTTAAAGGACTCTCAAATGTCCCAGTGATGCTTTAGGGAGAGGTGGTTCTAGCTGAAATGGTGAATACATGAGTTTGCATGCTGTAGATTATTATAGCTAGAATTTCTCTGCTGGGATCCTCAGAGCCTTGGAACTCAGAAAAGTAGCAGCTTCAAACACAAGATCCAAAAAGCAACTCTGATTTCCCTACCTAATCACCCCTAGCCCAGCCCAGCTTCCATCTATTTTGTTTTCTAGTTTCCCTGCATCTCATTTTGGAGCTCATCAATTTTTATTTTGGCCAATGTAGTTCTGTAGTGCCCAGACCTTCTATTACCTTTTATATATCATCTATATTATTCTTTTCTGTCACTTTGATTGTATTTTCTCCTTTTTGCTCTCCTAATTTCTTACATTTTGCTGACTACCTGTGCCATTGTTTCTTTGAGTTCATTAAAAATTCTCAATGTGTTATCACTAAAATCATTCTCTGAGAGTTTACATATGTATCTGGTTGGTACTGGTGCAGTCTTCTATGAGATAATGTTCACCCTTTGAGCTTGATGGCCTTCTACACAGTCTTTTGCTGTACTCCTGCTGTGCTGAGGGTGAATTTTTTTTTTATAGTTTATTCTCCAGTAAGTATAGTTCATTTCTCCAGTAAGATAAGGTTGGGCATTGCTTCTTTTCTTTTTTACCTGGATTCACCCAGAGACAGGAATTTCAAGTGTGAGAAAAGCTGTTCAGGAGTTATAGAGGGGAGTCAGTCATATTGTTTTGGTTTTTGGGTCACACTCGGCAGTGCTCAGGGGTTACTCCTGGCTCCATGCTCAGAAATTGCTCCTGGCAGGCACGGGGGACCATATGGGGCACCGGGATTCGAACCGATGACCTTTTGCATGAAAGGCAAATGCCTTACCTCCATGCTATTTCCCGGGCCCCTAGTCATATTGGATTAGACCCCATCCTGATGACTTCATTTTAACCTCTCTAAACAATTTATCTTTAATTATTGTTGACATTATGACTTAAGCTTGTTGATGATTTTATTTATTTATTTTTTATGTTGGGACTATACCCAATGGTGCTCTAAGCTTACTACTGTCTCTGTTCTCAGAGATCACACTTGGAGGTTCTCAGGGAACCACATGAAGTTCTGAGGCTAGAACCAAGATTGGACATAAGCAAGACAACTACCTTTATCTCTGTTCCATCTTTATGGCACCTAAAATTTTTAATCATTTTAATAATGCTCTGATAACATTTTTTAGTCCCCCCTATACTTTGATAACATTTTTAAAGTTTAAAGTCATAAGATAGATAATAGATCAATAGCCATCAGTTTAATAATGAAGACATTGATAAGATGACACAGCTCATATCAAGATTATTTGTTTTATTTTTGGTTTTGGGTCATACTTACCAGTTATATCTGGCAGTGCTCAGGGATTACGTCCAGCTCTGTGCTAAATAATTACTCCAAAAAAGCTCAGGGGATTATATATGGTACCTGGAATCGAACCCATGTCAGGTACATGCAAGGTAAGTGCCTTCTCCAGTCCCCCATAAGTACTTTGAAGATCTCACAACTTATTAACAGTTTGGAGGGGAAAGGTGGAATTATTTAATTTAAAATTTTAATTTATTTAATTATTTAATTTAAAAACTAACAGGTTAACTTAGTTAAATAATAAATAATAAAGTCACATATAGAAATGTTCTTCTAGGTAATATTTAGGTGGATTTGTAAAATATGATTCCATATGATATTGAAAAGACAGCAAATTATTTCTTCTAATATGGGGGACTTGAGCAGTGGTGCAGGCAGTAGGGCATTTGCCTTGCACACACTAACCTAGAACAGACCGAGGGCAATTTCTGAGAGCATAGCCAGGAGTAACCCCTGAGCATCACCAGATGTGGCCCAAAAAACAAACAACAAATATGGGCGTCTCTTATTTTCTATTCTTCATCTCTTTTCATGAACTAGTTTTCCATTTTACTTCCACTCTCTCTTCTGACTGTTCTTGTCTACCAGACTATAACCACTTAGTATAAACAAACTCCTTGTCTCAATTACAGGCCTCCCACTGTATAACCACTATCTCCTACTTTTCTGTCTAATTTTTAGTTCCCAATTTCAACAAAATTTCCACTTCAGTGAGAACTACAGCCCATTGATCCCTTTACCTTTGCCTTCATATCTCTCTTTAATCTCTGGCCCCCCTCCCTCAGTCCTTGAATGCCATGGTCATTCTGAACAAGTTCCCCATGTAGATACCATCAACTTCTTTGTTGACCTCTTATTCTGCCTCTCGGCCTTAGCATAGTGATTTTCTTCACTTGAATTTAAAGATTTACAGACTTAATCTGGGCCCTACTCATCAGGAAACTAAAGTCTATTTTTATGTTAATTTTTTATCCCAATCTACCAAGTCAGGTGAACATTTTTTCATAAAGGAATAGAGAATAAATATTTTCAGTTTTGTAGACCATTCTATCTATGTAACTGACATTCAGCTCTGCAATTGTCTTATGAAAGAAGCCAGAGGCTATACATAAATGAATCGAGTTGGCTACTAGTTTGCCAAAGTCTAAGCCTATGCCTATGTCAAAAAAGTATTTCCTCAAGCTCTTCAAATTTCCACCACCTCCTCCTTTATTCTCACTTTCAGCTGATGTTCTATTCCTCTGAGAAAACAGAGTCAAATGGGAACTTCCAATAGTGATCCTACCATATCCACCAACTAATTCTAGGGATGCATTGTTTTTGCTTCTGGGGAAGATTAACTTATCCCATCAACCTCACATTTCATGCACTCTCAGAGACTAATGAGTACTATTTTATGTGTTTATAATTTCGTTGTCTTTGTTATCATTGCTTTTACCTTACTATGAGATTGACCCAACAATATACAATTTTATTTCTCAAGAAGTTATTTGGGGCTGGAAAGATAGAATGGAGGTAAGGCGCTTGCCTTACATGCTGAACAACAGTGGTTCGAATCCCTGCATCCCATATGGTCCCCCAAGTCTGCCAAGAGCGATTTCTGAGCGTAGAGCCAGGACTAACCCCTGAGTGCTGCCGGGTGTGACCCAAAATCAAACAAACAAACAAACAAACAAACAAACTGTTATTTTACAAACTTCTTGATCTCCCCCTACCCTTTTCCAAATACTGTCTCACTTTTTTCCTTTCCTTTCCTTTTCTTTCCTTTGCAGAACAAAATCTTTGGACTCATATTTTACCTTGTCCCTAACTTTCACCCTTCTTTTCTGTCCACTCCATTATTGTGTCTTCTTACTCCACCCTCATTGGTCTGTCCTTGATCTCTAATAATTTCTACTATATCTGTTAGTCATTTTTAGTCCTCAGTCTCTTACTTCATCATAATACTTCACAGTTATCACATACCTTTTCCATAAGAAATTATTTATTTATTTATTTTGGATTTTGGGCCACTCTCAGTGATGCACAGGGGTTACTCCTGGCTATGCACTAGGCAATTGCTCCTGGCTTGGGGGACCATATGGGATGCTGGGGGATCGAACCAAGGTCAGCTCTAGGACAGCACATGCAAGGCAAATACCCTGCTACTGTGCCACTGCTCTGGCCCAAGAAATTTTTTTTGTCTTAACTTCCCGATCACAATGTTTTTGGTTTTCCCCTTCCTATTTTTGCTTCTTCTTTGTTAGTGGACATTCTGGTATATTTTCATCTCTGTATTTGCATGAAAGTCTCCTCCACAGAATTCTCTCAAATCTTTCACTCTCAAAACTTTTTACCCTCTAAAGTTTCCAAAACCACCTATTCAAAATGACAAACCCCTCTTCTCTCAACACTTCCAACATTTACTTTTCATTCAATACTTAACTTTATGAAACATACATCTGATTTTACATATTTTGATGTGATATTTATTTTGTTTAGTATACCTTTATGTACCTATATAGGTTTTGTAAACATCAAAATGAAGGATGTTTTATACAGTCTAAGAATAAAAAAACATTGTTATACTTGCTAGGGGAAATTAAACTCACTAATGAACTTAAAACGACTTTCAGAAAAAATGATTAGAAAGGGTTGGAGAGATAGTCTAGGGCACTTCTTTTACACTAAGCCAAACCAGGTTCCACATATGGTGAGCACAGAGCCAGGAGTAAGAGCTCTAAGTACGTCAAAGTATTGCTTTAATAACTCCCAAATGAAATAATAAAGAATTATGAAAATAGTATAGGGGTTAAGGTACTTGTCTTGTCTTGCATGTGGCTGATCCTGATTCAATCTCCAGCACAACGTATAGTGTCCTGAACACTATCAGGAGTGATACCTGGGCAAAGAGCTAGGTATAAGCCCTGAGTATAGCTGGTGTGGTCCAAAGAATATTGTACTACTGCTGCTACTACTACTATTACCTATTACTATTACTACTATTACAAAAGTAGTTGAGCTTATTTCTAATAAACTTGTCTAAGGAGATATAGTTTTATTTTTCTACCTTTGGGTTTGAATTTTTTTAATTCTTTAAAAAAATTAATTAAAAGAATTTCTTGAGCTAAAGATAACCAGGAATAAAATGACTCTATTCAGAATTTTTGGAGGGGAACAACGTATGATCTTTGGGACCTCTTTTCTTTTCTAAATCATGTACTAGACAAGAAATTGGCTTCCAAGTAATCCACGCAATTCTCGAATCATATTTCTATGGTTTCAAAAACCCTATTCAGCACTCATAAAATCTGTCCATGGATATTTAAACTCCACAAGGAAAATTTGATTCAAATTGGCTATGTCTGTTTATGTAATGTGTCCATCTAGGAACAGGTTTCTCTGTCTTCTGAGTTTGTCTTGGGGGTATGTATATGAGCGTTTGGCTGAGCCCTCTACAGCATGCCTATGTTCCAGATCCATTTTTATTGGCAGGAACTTTATTATGTCAAACTAAATGAGCTGGTGAAATTATTCTGAAAATAATCCTTAAAGGTAATCAATAATACAAGTCTGACTTAATGTAGATCACTTTTCCTCACCTTTCATTCACCAATCTAGACTATTCATCGTAACTTGAAAACATTTAAATGTATTTCAAGTCATTAATAAGAGGAGTCCAAGAAGACAAAAGTCATAAAAATAAAAGTATGACTTCTAACAGGATAATCCAGCAGCATTTCTTCAGTCAAATATCAGAATAGAGGAGGGTGACAATGCTGCCATGAAAACTGAAAGAGCTGTCCCTGGCCTTTACCATGTTGAACAATAAGCCTATTTTCTCACATTAGGTCTTCTTGGTTCTGATATTAGAGAACAGCTCTTGGGATACTTGCAGAGATATTTTTTTTTTGGTTTGTGGTTTTGGGGTCACACCCAGCAGTGCTCAGGGGTTACTCCGGGCTCTGTGCTCAGAAATCGCCCCTGGCAGACATGGAGGACCATGTGGAATGCCAGGATTCGAACCACTGTCCTTTGTATGCAAGGCAAATGCCCTATCTCCACACTATCTCTCAGGCCTGCAGAGATGGTTTGAATTGGCTCTACAATGATGCAAAGAACCCATCATAATAGTGAACATGTTACATTAGTTGCCTCAGATCTTGTTGCCCAAAAAAGATTTTGGTTGACTTCATTTTTCCACTTTCAACTGAGAGGACCAGCAAGGATAGTTTTGAGATTTACAACTGCACTTTTCTGATCAAAGAGCTGGGTCCTTGGTTGAACCCTGTTACAAGTCAAGAACAAATTATTGGATAAATGCTCCAGATTTTCTCTAACTTTGTCCCAAAGTATGGTATCACTAACATGCAGTTGATGAGGAATATGTTCACATTAATATGTTCTCATCAACATGTTCTGATCAACATGATCATACCTCTGCACAACTGTAAGATCATTAAAGAACAAAAGAAAGTGATGTGGAATAATTTAAAGACATTTCTTTGGAAAGTCCTGCTCTTGCAATTTACAAGGGAACTAATGACCAGATTTGGAGAAAACACCAAAGAACCACAAGATGAAGCAAAAACCATAAAGCTGAGAAACAATTGTATGATGTCAAAGTCTGACAGAAGTTCACTGGTATAATAAATGTCCTCCCACTAGACTTTTTTCTCCTTCTGTCACTTTTAAGTCATTTCAAAAGAGACTTTTTTGATAGAGATCTAGAACATGCTACTACAGGAAGGAAATAGGAGGAAGAATTGGAGAACTCATAACTTGATAATAGAAGACATCATTTCCCATCAATATTTAACTTCAGAGAGCAAAGCCCAATTCTCAGTGTTGTTAAGGAAGTGATGCTTGCAGCAAGTATGATGCTTTTGTTATATCATTTCAGGACCAAACTCTTTAAGAAACAATCAATGTATATCATTAAAGTAGAACTATAAGATTAATACTTTCTCTGTAAAGTACTATAGATAAATTATTTTACTAAAATTACTCTACAGAGGAGGACACACCTAGTGGTGCTCAGGGATTACTCCTGGCTCTGAGATCACTCCTGATGGATTTGGCGAACTATATATGATGCTGGGGATTGAATCTGGGTCAGCAGTTTGCAAGGCAAATCCTCTATACACTCATCTATCCAGCCCTGCTGCAACAAGATTTTGGGGGTGGGAAACACATCAGGAAATGCTCAAGGGTTACTTCTGGCTCTGAACTCAGGAATCACATTTGGCAGTGCTCAGGACCATATGGAATGATAGGGATCAAACCTGGGTTGGCAGTGTGCAAGACCAATGCTCCACTAAACTTTTTTTTTTTTGTTTTGTTTTTTCGGGCCACACCCGTTTGATGCTCAGGGCTTACTCCTGGCTAAGCACTCAGAAATTGTCCCTGGCTTGGGGGGTATCATATGGGACGCCGGGGAATCCAACCGTGGTCCTTCCTTGGCTAGCGCTTGCAAGGCAAGACACCTTACCTCTAGCGCTACCTCGCTGGCCCTCGCTAAACTTCTTAATGATATTAGTAGTCTGCTATTGCTTACCAAACGCATCTTAGAACTTAGTAGCTAAAAGAAACACACAATTGTGAGATCATAGTTTCCGTAGACCTTCAATTTAGACATGACTCAGAAGGTTCTTTATTTCTGGGTCTTTCAATCAAAATATCAGCCAGGACTTGGGTCTCATATGAAGGTTCAACTGAGGAAAAATATATTTCCAGTATCACATATATGGTTCTTGGCAGAATACTAAAGGCATGAGAGACCTGAGTTTCTTAGTCTTGTTTATTGTGGACTGGAGGCCATCCTCTCCTAAACACATTGGACCTCTCCAATTTTGTCAGTTTGCTTCTTCAAAGTCAGCAAGAAAGTTTGCTAAAGAGAAAGAAGTCACAATCTACTGTAATTCAATCCCAAGGATAATAGAATCTCCATGGCCTGATAGTCTATAGAGAAGAAGCAAGTTATTCAAGGGGGCTGGTTGATGTTGATTAGTTGGATCATCTTAGAAGCTCTCTATCACTTAAACCCCACTAATTTTATTATACTAAAGTGGAGTAAGCATATTGACTTCTTTTAATAAATTGATTAATTGTCCTGAGCTGTGACAACAAAACGGGGGTGTGAATCTCACATTATCAGTAGGGATCAAGAGACCATCTCCGGACACAGCTAAGAAAAAATGAGGTTTGATAAAGACAGTTTCCACTCATATCTTAACCTCTACTAACTTCCAGAAGGTCAAGGAGTTCATCAGTAGAACAACTGAAGACACATGACCCCAAGGTCTTGTCTAGAAGCCCAAAGCCAGTTATGCCCTTGGCCAAAGTTAGGCATTTCTTCTGTACTTGTTCAAGCAGAAAATAAACTCCTTCAATTATGTACTCTTACCGTAAGTTAACATTCATGCTACCTGTTCTTTCCCTCCTTACCCCAAACTCCCTCCCTCCCCAACATTTGTATCTAGCTCTTTGTAAATATAAAGATCATATTACTATCACTGGAAAACTTTTCATACTTGTCAAGACAGAGTAGGTTCTCATGCCTTATATAGAAGCATACTACACACGTGAGTGTTGTTCTTTCTTTAATTCCAAGTGTCACATCTCCGAAGTTTTAAAATAAAAATACCCACAAGTGGTAAGACGACCCCACATGCCATGCTTCTAACCCCTTAGGCAGACCGGTCTGATAAAGTAGGGAAACAGAGGAGAAATAATGAAAAGCAAGTCTGAAAAGATATTCATTGGAGTCAGCCTCATGGCTTCTCTGTTATGTGCTCTCTCTGCAACCTCCCACGCCCCCTCCCAAAGCCAGAAGTGCTTTTTATTCTAACCAACTCCCAATATCTGGAGGGGGAAGGTTGAGTCAGATACATAAGTAACTATGGAGTGGGCTTTTACATATCAAAGGAAGACATTACTGGGAAGAGGAAATTTATAAGTTAAAATGAAAACCGTTTGTTTAGGGTTTTAATTGGTTCACCTCACATTTCCACCTTTTCTGTTTTAAAGGGAACACTTTTGTTTAGGGTTTAAGCTAGTTTCACTTTACATAAAGTAAAGTGTTTCCTTTGCTATAATCAATGCTTTTCCTACACTAAATTTATGAAATCAGGACCTATTTATATATGCTTCTTATTGATCATTAACTCACTATTATATTACAGCAGCACCTAGCATAAATTGTACAGATGGGCAAACCTATTCTTTTCTTAAAGACGCTTTTGAAATGTCTCATTTAACTTTAGTATTTCAGAAAACTTAACTCTTTTCTAAGGATCCACTTACTCACAAATCTCTTGGAGGAAACTGCTCATCCTCCTAAAAATGCAAAATACAAGAGAATTCTTTTTGACTTCCAGATCTTCCTCTAACTAATTCATCTCTCTCTGTACCCTATAAATATTAGCATTCTTTGAAACTTGCTATTGACCATCTTTTTCCCTACAGATTTAATGTTTGTATTTCTAAGTTATTTCCTAATGTTCATCATATATTTTTGGTGGGTTTTTTTTTGGGGGGGTGGATAGAGGAGCTATTGTTATTCCCAGAAACGCTCTGTATTTTAAGAGGTGTTCAGAAGAACATTTGGCACTAAGAATCAAGGCCAGGTCTACTGGTTACATGTGCTTAGTATTTTGGGCTATCTATCTAAATCTCATATTTATCAAAAATTTACTGTTCTTCACATATATTTTCCTTTTCTGTATTCTAAGTTATTTTTAAAAATAATTTCAGTGGCTTTCTATTCATTTGCTCAGCTTTCTCAGGGTCTAAGTTCTCAAAAGGAAAATAAATCTAGATAGGCTACATGCACTAACAGCTCAAATTCATAAATATATAGCCTCTGGCTACTTCAACATTTGACATCTTCCCTCCAATTCAAATAACACCATTTGTTCTGGATAAGCAATCTTATCACCTCAGACTCTGTGGCTTTGGATAACTTAAATTTCAGTCTTCTCCCATTTATGACCACTGTGTGCTGTGACTTTTTCCACTTATTGAAATTCACACCCTTTCTTCTTCAAGACCCTCAAAATATCACATTTTTCTTTTCTTTATTTTTATAGAAATTCACTTGTCTTTTTTTATCCATCTGAGTATTGTCCATGACCTTGTGAGTGCTCTGCAGACTCCTAAGTTCAAATGAAGACGATATTGTTAGCATTTGTGTGACTGTGTAAAGTGTGTTCAACTATAGATGGGGTAACACCCAAGTACCTCCTTTGTAAAATTGTTGAGGGTTCATGAGATCATAATGAATGTAGAAACCTTAGCAAGATGACCAGCAAAATATGCATGAGATAAAGTGTGTTGCTACTGGTTATGATGGAAGAGTAGTTAATTTCTCACCAATATCTCCCATGCTTTCTGCTTCATAAACAATGTATTAGTCTATGCTATGTTAATAACCTCTTCCTATCGCTCAAGGTTTTACTTCAACTACTATCCCTAACTAGCATCTCTATTTATGAATTCTCTATTGCAGCCAAGATTGTTCAATATTAGTCAAATTAAAAACACAAACAGGGGACCCGGAGAGATAGCACAGTGGTGTTTGCCTTGCAAGCAGCCGATCCAGGACCAAAGGTGGTTGGTTCGAATCCTGGTGTCCCATATGATCCCCTGTGCCTGCCAGGAGCTATTTCTTTCTTTTTTTTGGGGGGGGCACACCCAGTGACGCTCAGGGGTTACTCCTGGCTATGCGCTCAGAAGTCACTCCTGGCTTGGGGGACCATATGGGAAAACGGGGGATCGAACCGCGGTCCGTCCTAGGCTAGCACAGGCAAGGCAGGCACCTTACCTCCAGCACCACTGCCCGGCCCTGCCAAGAGCTATTTCTAAGCAGACAGCCAGGAGTAACCCCTGAGCACCGCCAGGTGTGGCCCAAAAAACAAACAAACAAACAAACAACAAAAACAAAAAACACACACACAAACAAGAAAACTTTCTCAATTCTGTATCTCTTATCTTTATTTCTGAACCAAATATTTTGAAAGTCTGTCTTCATTATTCTATTAAAAGTGCCTTTACTAAAATTATATCGGCCTCTTTCTAGATTTCTAGGAGGGCTAGTTATTTCTAGGCCCTAAATAGTACTAATTGTGTCTTTTCCAGAGGAATAAGAAATTGCTCTCCTTTGAGGCTTCACACTGATAATTGATTTTTGTTGACCAAAGATGATCAATTTCAATATGATGTGATAGTACTTCTCTTCATGGAAAAACAGATAACTTAAATAGTTGATATTTTAAAAACAGTTTTTGTCTCTCCCATTTTATTATATTTTCCACCTTCTACCTTCTTGTGGTTTCCTTTCATCTCCCTCTGTCTCTCTGTCTCTCTGTCTCTCTCTCTTTCTCTCTCTCTCTCTCTCTCTATTTCTCTCTCTCCCTTTTTCTGTTGCTCTTTCATCAGGTAGGAAGGAAGGCAAGGACAGATGCTAGCCTTTTCTAGTTGGGTTGCTTCAATGGCCCACAGTGATTGCGTAGTCCCCTCCCCCTTCCCTTATTGAAATTTTACTCAGACCCCTTGAAGTCGTCCCATGACCTGCAATTATCTTGCTTTAAAATCACACTGGAAGGAGGAACCCAGATCAGAAGCTGACTGCTGTGTGTCATAGTGATTGTTTTATGCCCAGAAGGACAGTGAGCCCTTTGAGAAATGGACCAGGCTCTGTGCTTCCCACTCTTCCACTCCTAGCCCTCCGCACTGAACATGGTAGGAATTTCATTAAATGTTGCTGATAGATTAATTGCATTCATTACCTGACTTTTTTTTTTTGTAAATACAGAAGCTTGTCTTTCTGAGGCCTTGTTCTCATCTTAGAAATTACCCCAGCTGGACAGAGAAAGAAGAGGTTTGAAGCCTGAGCTTTTAAATACTCCACAAGCTTCTCCATGGTCAGGGTAATGGTCAGAGAGGTTAGAGGTGCATTCACCTTTGTCTCTATGTCCTTGTGCTTAACCTTCATA
>PVKC010013486.1:0-22910 GCA_004027635.1 Crocidura indochinensis | reverse complement strand
GGGAAGGGGAAAGGGAAGGGAAGGGAAGGAAGAGGGCAGGGAAGGGAAAAAAGGGAAGGGGGATGGAAAGGGGAATGGAAGGGAAGAGGGAAGAGAAGGGAAGAGGTAAGGGAAAGGAAGAGGCAAGAGAAGGAAAGAGGGGAAGGGAAGGAAAGGAAAGGGAAGGGAATAGGGAACAGAAGTGAGAAGAGGTAAGGGAAAGAGAAGGGAAGAAAAGGGGGAAGGAAAGGAAAGGAAGAGGGCAGAAAGTGGAAGGGAAGGGAATGGAAAAGAAAGGGATGGGAAAAGGAAAGGGAAAAGGATACAGAAGAAAAAAGGAAAGGGAAAAGAATAATAAAGAGAAGGGAAGATGAAAAGGAATGGAAAAGGGAAAGGGAAGGGGAAGGGAAAAGGAAATGTAAGGGAAGAGGAAAAGGAAAGTGAGGAAAGGGAAGGGAAACAGAAAAGGAAGGGAAAGGTATTAATTTGATTTTAAAGTGAAGTCTATGCCAATATGTGAGTGTTAAATTATTTTTTAATTTTGTGTTAATTTTGTTAAATTTGTTATATTTTTTGTGGATTTTATTAAATTTTGTTAAAAAATTATACCCACGCTTTTAAATGATTTTCTAAAGAAGTTTACTAAAGCAAAAACTTTTGAAGAGTTGATGTACTTCTTGACTGAGTAGTAACAAATGAGTTGGGTATAAATGGATCTTCCTATAGAGCTGGTTCTCTCATCTATGTGTGCTATAGCTTATGTCTAAACAAAACAGGGAGGAAATTTTACTGATGCATGTTTGGGCAGTATCACTTTGATGTCCTTCTATACACCTCTATGGAAATGACATTTGTCCACCATGATATAACTCACACTTGATCGTGAGGATGACTATGTACTGTATGTGGAAATAAATACTTAGTCTATCAAAAAAGACTAGATTAAGAAAGAGACATAGCAAGTTCATGATTCATGTTCTTTATTATGAAAAAATAAAAGAAAAATATCCAATAATTATTTGAATTATCATCATGACTTATGGTATAATTTCTTAGTGCTTTATTGAGCCTGTGGATTTGGTGTATGTGTTGGGGGGTTTCAGCCTTGCTCTATTCAGGGCTTGCTCCTAGCTTTGTGTGTAGGAAACACTCCTGGAGATGCTGGAGATAATGTGGGGTGCTGGGAATCAAACTAGCGTTTATCTGTGTACAAGGGAAATGCCTTCCTCCCATGCTATTCTTGGTCCAAATATGTAAGTTTTAATTTTTGTGTCATTTCATTCCATGTTGTTTGAATTCTATATTCTCTTATTTATTGATCTTACTGATCTTATAAAGTTCTTAGCCTATGCTTTGAATATTCTTCTCATCTTAATTGCTATACAAAAATCAATTATTAATTTCTAGAAAGGCCTCTACTTCCCTCCAATGAGTATCTAAAATGATGATTTAAATATAGTTATTGCATTCTTTATGATAAATAACTTATTTTATTACCTGAATACCTTTTTAAGTTTTTCTGATATGCCTCACCTTTTTGTTATTTTTGCTACATCTGGCCAAATGGAGAAGTGGAAAGTTGAAGCCATTTTTTCCTCATTCAGTAAGCTAGGCTACATTAATACAGCCCGCAGCACATAAAATTCTGCACTTAAGGGGGCCTGGCGGTGGCGCTGGAGATAAGGTGCCTGCGCTAACCTAGGTCGAACCGCGGTTCGATCTTCGGGTTCCCCATATGGTCCCCCGTGCCTGCCAGGAGCGACTTCTGAGCGAATAGCCAGGAGTAACCCCTGAGCGTCACCGGGTGTGGCCCCCCCCCCCAAAAAAAAAATTCTGCACTTAAATTAGCAGGCATCTCAAAGAATAATGAACCTTTACAAATCTAAATAAATTGAGTACTATGAGTACTATTACTACCCCTAAAACTGTGTCATTTTCTAAAATTTAGTATCTTCTAATATCCCTTCTTTTCTATGGCTCCTTATTTTCATGTTATTTTTAATATTGCTTCGCATATAAAATCGAAGAATGGAACCACTTGTTTATTATATATAGTAGTTTTTTCTTTCTAGAAAGCTCCTTCATTTTAAACTTTTTTGTTTTATCCCTTGTCTAACTTTCGGTATTTTCAGTTTAGCTAATTACATCCCTATGGTATCATTTCACACATATTTCTATTCCCTATCTTCTATGTAAATTGATTAGATCAAAGGGCTTAAGTAAACTTGATTTTTGTATTATCCTGTCAAAAATACCTTTCAGATTTCAAGATAGCTGTTATTCTCCTTTCCAGAGCCCTTTGTTCTATGTTCTCCACTCTCTTTTCACTTATTCTTTAAGCAGCCATTCAAGGTCATTATAACACCCATTGCTCTGTTAAATAGTTTTTAATTGTGTTATTTCAATGTGAGCATCTTTTGCTGAACTTAGTAGTGTTGATACTCTTGCAGGAATGATTCCATGGCAATTTGATGATCCATAAACACACTTGCAAACCAAAAGAGTGGTGAAAGTAAATGTTTTATTCTTACTGCTATTTGCTTGTTTTTGAAATAGCAAAATATTACGTGAGCAGCCTCTGGGGTTGATCAATGCTACTTTTTAAATACAATAGAGGATTTTCCCTAAAACACATGTGTCTTCTAAGTCAAACATACCTCTATTCAGAAAAAAAATATTTTGGACTCATGGATCTGTAACATGTTTCAATTTAGAGTTCGTTACAGTTTTTTTGTCTAAATTGCAATGCATTCTGCTAAAGGAAGCTCTTTTACTCACAAGAACTTCCAAGATGTTTTCTTAAAGATTTACTAAAGAGTTTGAAACTGATACTGAACAATTTTAACTTAGAGTTAATTCTATCATTTCTCCAAGGAGCTAGAGTTTATTTTACTAAAAACTGTTGTTTAGAAATCTCAACCTGATTTATCTATACGTGCTTTGGTCATTTTTCTAGGTTTTTCTAAGTTTCTATATTTTCAAGTTTCTAAATTTCTATGCTTTTGTAAGTGTAAAACCAGAAGAAAAACATGATTATATATGTATATATTGGTATGCATATTCACATATATATGTATCTAAATATTTTGGATTTGGGGGTCAGACCCAGCAGGACTCAAGGGTTACTTCTGACTTTCTACTCGAAAATTGCTCTTGGTAGCCTCAAGGAACCATGCGGAATGTCAGGGATCGGACCCTAGGTGGGCCATGTGCAAAGCAAAGCAAATGCCTAACAATTTGTGATACACTCCAGCCCTGAGTTATAGTTTTAAAGATAAAATAAACATAGACATGAGTATAGTCTAGTTGCTTAATAGAGTTTTATTAAAGCTCTTTGCCCACTTCTATTCTGTAGTTTTTACTCAAAATCTCACTTTATTTTTATTTTCAGAGATGTATCTACTGAATTGTTTTTCTCTTGATTTTTTACTTCCAGTCTAGATAAATTTATATTATATGTTGTTTTTACTTCTGCCTATAAATACAAATATAAAAAGTTCTTCACTATTTTAAAAGATATGTACTATTCTACTTCATGAGAATAATTTGGTTATTTCATCAAGTTCTCTACAGATGTCTAATTATTCAGATTTTTAAATAAGAAAATAAATGGGGCTGGAGCAGTGGCACAAAGTGGTATTGTGTCTGCCTTGCCGATGCTAGCCTAGGACAGACCATGGTTTGATCCCTCAGTGTCCCATATGGTCCCCCAAGCCAGAGCAATTTCTGAGCACATAGCCAGGAGGAACCCTGAGCGTCACCGGGTGTGGCCCCCAAAAAACAACAACAAAAAGAAAATAAATATTTCTATGCATATGCCATTTTAGTTTTTGCTAGGATATCTTGGGAAAGATTCCTAAAAAAAAGTAAGCTGTATAAATAAAAAATCATTAAAATCATTGGATAGATATTTACAAATTCATTTCACAAACACATAATTATGAACTTCAGCCAACAGTATCTTGAGTGCTAGCCTACAACACCCCTCTGAGAAAATACTATTATTCTTTTTATATTTCTTTTATAGAAAGTATTTGTTTTTCTCTACTTTGAGTCTGTAATGAATCATCCTTCAGAACATAATACATATAAGCCATCTTCCCTGAAATGATCTTATATTAATTTCTATTGTCTTTGGAGGCTAAGTCAAGATTATCTATATTTTAAAAGATGATGATTCCCTTTTAAATGTACTTATCTAGATATTTAAGTGTCTTATTTTGAGGTATCATTGCCTAGATGAATGATAAGTTGGACTAGTAAACTAGTTGACTATGATTCAGAAGGTTGGCATATTTCAGAGAAATTTTAGGAATTGACTCCAAAAATATTGTTACTTTATCCAGCACAAAAATCTCTATTAATATCATTCTCTAAGATGCCAGGCAGGATTGTTTTACATAAAATTTTCCTGTTATATTTGTTTAAAGGGATAATCAAAAAATGGTTCTTCCATGGCATGAACAAAAAGCATGAGGCAAGATCTAAGATTCTCTTAGGAATATTTTGATGGAACACTACTGGTACCACTCTGTTTCACTCATCACTGTCACGATATCTCTGCCATGACCTGTTCCCCAAGGAAACATCTCAAAACAACAAAGTCATCAGAGAGATGATGTATGGAGATGAGGGCGGTTAGTTACCACAGTGCAGCTGTCACGCATCCAGCTGGCTTCCATGTAACTGAACAGAAGGCCAGTTGGCTGTGTGCCCAGAGAAACCAGTGTATCCTGAAGGGTGCCATATTGACAATTATGGATAGTTGAAATTGTTCACACATTCAAGGTTAAGAGCAACTTATTTTGAGCTCAGATCTTTATGTGATTCATTTCATGGCCTCTGGGGTCATGTTGGATTTTGTCATGGTAGACAAGGATTGTTGCCTCGACTTATTTTCTACATTATGATGTTGCTTCAACGGTTCAAATTAACAATCTTTCTAGATTTTGAGCAGCATTCTAAATGATCACTCAGGGAAAATTAAGAATAATGTAGATTTAACATCTAAGCAATAAAGGACACATGTATTGATCAGAACCAGGTGTGACAATGATGGATGGGTTCTGTCGAAGCAAGTGTCTGTTTGATAACAACATGATGTCAAAGTACATGGCAATGTGAGACTAAATGATTAATATAGTATGTCATCCTATAGATCTTCTGAATGGGTTATCAAAAATACTTAACTAGTCTGGATTTATGAATGTGAAACTACTCGACATTCTTGGCATTTTGCGATTTCTTTGCGATTTCTTTGGACATTCCCTACAGTCAAGATATTTATACACAAATGACAAAATCTTGTCACATTTTGCTCCAACTGATAGTAAAAATTAATCTTTAAAAATATGTTTTCTTGTTGATGGTACCCCATTCTAATACTCTCTTTATTTGACTTCTTGTCAGCAATGTGTGTTTATTTAGATTTATTCTGGCTCTGTGCTCAGAAATCGCTCCTGGCAGGCTCAGGGGATCATGTGGCATGTAAGGAATCAAAACAGGGTCTGTCCTGGGTTGACCACGTGCAAGGCAAATGCCATACAGCTGTGTTATATCTCTGGCCTATTTTTAATGAATTTTTAAAATCATACAATGACCTAGTGTGAGAGGATCACTAAGAATTACACATAAACAGGGGCCGGGCGGTGGCGCTGCAGGTAAGGTGCCTGCCTTACCGCGCTAGCCTTGGACAGACCACGGTTCGATCCCCCGGTTCCCATATGGCCCCCCGTGCCTGCCAGGAACGACTTCTGAGCGCATAGCCAGGAGTAACCTCTGAGCGTCACGTGGTGTGGCCCAAAAACCAAAAAAAAAAAAAAAAAAGAATTACACATAAACAAGAAGTTATGTGTCTTGAGGCCATTTGTATTTCTTCTTTGAGGAATTCTCCATAGCTCTAAGCATCAGACATGTAAATCAAAACAACAATGAGGTACCATCTTACTCCACAGAGACTGGCACACATCAAAAAGAATAAGAACAAACAGTGTTGCCAATTTCCTACGTTTTCTCAGGGATCATTGGCTTGAGTGACATGATGATGAGTTTTGTGGGGGTGCCATTCTTTTCACTTCTATGCACACTTTTGGCTTATTCTGAGCAATATTCAGTGATTAAAAGATGTACTCCTTCAGTATTCTGGGTAGTCATTGAACAGACTCTCCTTGGTCAAGATCACTTTTTGCATTCTGATGAAGTTTCTCTGGAAATTGGCTGTCCTGTAACCACTATAATGGAAGGTGTGTATGGGTATAATTAGCCTGTAACTGAGTGTGGGATTACGTCAAAGATTTTTTTCTGGTTTGCTAATATTTTATTCAGATCTCCACTATAACAATGCATAAAGGAATTACTGAAAAAATCCCTTTGAGGTGTATTCTTTCCAGATTCTCCTTTGGTGCCACCACTCAAAGCACTACCAATAACAATCTTAAAAAGTCCACATATGATCTTTCCTTTGGCACATCTTATCCTGGCTGGATATTAATTAATATCTGATTATTTGTATTACCTTGGATTCCATACTTCCAAGATCCCTGCTTGGCAAAGTCATCCCATCAGTCACTAATATTTGCAGCATCGTATTCTTTAGTACAGGATAGTGCAAGCATGTCTTTTCTGGGTTATCCAGTGACAGTCTCATTTTTATTCTAAAAACATGCTTTTATTACTAAATTTCTAGGAGAATAAATACTGCACAGGAAATAGACATTATCACTTTAACTCTTTGACCCTGATAGACAAAAGCCTTAGTGGACAGAGAAATGGCACCCTCGGTGGACGAGCACAGTCGTGCACTGGGGAAGCAGGTATCAGTAGTTAAGCTGCTTCCACCACTTCCCCTTCTCCTGGAATTCAAGCTTCTTGACCATGGCACCCTGGGGCTATTGGTACGTGGACACTAGGTCATTGATGTTGCTTTCAGCCTCTGGGAACTCTCATCTCATCCAGGCCCTTATCAATATACCAGTGCAAGAAGATCTTGAGCCAGATCATGGCAGAGAATTGTTCAGAGACTTAACTGCACAGTTCGCAGGTGGTCATATTGTTTCCTTTGAAGGAGGCTGGTATGTCATGGGGCATCATGTCACACATGGAAGTTGTAACCTTGTGAGAAAGCCAGTACAAATTAGCTGCTGTTTTTATTTTTGCACAAGAAGCATTTTATCATCCACCTGCTTCCTTGACCTGTAGCCCCAGAAGATGATAGCTGTCATGAAGTAGAGGCCAGTACCTGAGTCCTGTTACCTTCAGGATCCATGCATCAGACATCTGCTGAACCAGATCATGCATTCTGTGGATTTTTTAAAAAAATTAATTACTGTAGATTAAGTATGGAACTTCTCTGTATCACCTTCTAAGAAGTCATTTGAAGTTTGGTTGGGGCTAATATTTCATATGTTTTTAAGAACACTTCATTGATATGAGGTGGCACCAGGGAACCTGATTTCTTTATTATGATGGCTATATGTGCATTTTATGTAGAGTTGATTTTAGAAATAAAGTAGTTTTTCTTTGTAAAAGAAAAAAAACAGTTCTGGCAGGCATGTAGAGAGAAAGGAACTCTCATTCACTGCTGATGGGAATGCCACCTAGTCTAGCCTTTATAAAAAATAATATGGAGACGCATGCCAGACTGGTCTTCAGGGCTGGGCCTGGTAGATCAGGCCCTGAGGGGGGAGGGTTGGGGAAACAAACTCCTGTCATATGCATGCTGGACCCCATTCAGGGGTTCTTTTCTTACTAGTATTCATTTTAAAAAGCGTGAGGGTGTGTTTTCACCTGCGCGACATATATACTTATTAACTTCACCCAAAAATGTTCTTAATTCCTGATTGCTTCTAGGAAAAAAAATGGAATGCTCTAGATTTGGAGAATAACATTCAAATAGGTCTCTAAAATCAGTGTATATGTAGACGTGACTCCCTATACAATGGTCCTCTCTGACTGCCAAGCCTAATCCATAAACAATTCAGCTATACAATGTATATAGCCCCTCTGATATATTGCCTCTCCCCCACACCAGAGCCCCTTCTACTCCCTCATCTCCCAATCCGGATTCATTATCTTCCCCTTAATTAACCCTCTTTACCATCAGTTCTTAACTTGTTAGGCACCAAGACCGATCTCCTGCCCCAACAGATTCTGCCCTTTCGCACACCCCTACAAATCTCATTATTACTCCTTAACTCTCTCACCACCAACTATCAATACCCCACATTTATTCTTTTTTAACTTCAGTACTGCACAGTTCTAATCACAGACCAAAGTCGTGCATTGGATTTAACAACCCCCAACTATTTCAAAAGACATAAAATGGACACATATGTCTTTTGAATATTTTATGTGTATCTTCTTTGACAGCTATAACTCTTACTAAATATTCTTTTACAGTGACCACTTTTTATCTTTTCTTCTCTTTGTGAGCTGCTCAATAAGGAATTTTGGTCAAAGAATCCCTCAGTTTAATGCTTATGATTGAATCATGTCATGGGGATTGTTGGACTTGTTCTATGGCCTCCATATGCGCCGATAACTCCACGTGGCATTGTTCCTTGTTTGCATAGACACATTAAAATTGGAAAATACTATACATACAAAAAGTTCTTATCAAATAGAAATTGGAACAAACAAATCTTGTAGTGCAATGGGACCTTACACACTGAACATTGATATAATGTCCAGTCACAGGCCTCAGAAGACTGGGCATCCTCCATTCAACCCTGAATGAGGATTTTTTTTTTTATAATCCAAGGGTTTTTATAACAACACCTGGAAGCAATCCTCTACCAGGGAAGACCCTACCACTGCTCTGACATTGACCTGCTCTAAAGAGACTTCCGTTAACACTAAGAAGACTTGACAACAACAACGACATGCTTACAGGGCAGGGCTCTCTGCATTGCCCTTTAATTGTGAGGTGAAGTGAGAGGATGCTCTGTACCATCCTGACTGCAATGTAGGATATGCAGATTCCAGGATCTTTAAAACAAAAACATGATACCAATAACAGAAACTGTGTGAAAAATAAAATTGTAATGGCACTACAGGCAATGACTTGTATTGAACAAACTAATATGTCTGGAGCCTAAAGTTGGTCTTATGCCAGGATACTTCAGGGGTTGGGTCTCCTTGTATTTAGGCCAAGGCTTTTCCTTTCCATGTCCCTCATATTTTGGTGGGCCTATGCAAACAATAATTACCACTCTAACACCGTTTTTACTGTGCTCCTTTGACTCTAATCCTTAAGAAAAACAACTCACTTAAACTTTTGAGGTTAACTTAAACTAATATGCATGTGCATGGAAATGTAAAAAAGTACTTTGCCTTCGATGTTAAGAAGTTACATAAGTTTTATGGCTTTGGATTGCTTTGTGTGCTGCTAAGAAATATTATGTATTACAATCTGGGGACTTGTGGGACAAAGTAATTATACATGGATTCTGTTTTATTTTTCTTGATGTTCTTTGGCTAAAAGTTCAAAGTTCAGATATCAGCAAGGGGATTTCTGAGAATTCTCTTTATGGGTGATTGTTGTTCCACTGTAACTTTACCTTGTCCTCTTTCTTTGCATCTTTGTTCTCATACTTAAAAATAAAAAATTAAAAAAAGAGAAAACTTACTATAGACTTTCTGGAGTAAATGAGAGAGAGTATTAGCTCAATAACAACTTAAAAGGACCTGAAAAATGATTATGACTTATATGTCTAATGAATAGCAATAAGTCAATGTTGAACTAAGCAAAGTGAGGGAAATGAATAAGAAATGATCCCATAGAGTTAATAGAGAGGAATGATTGAATAGAGTATAGGCAAGTATGAAACTTGTATATGAAGCTTTATTTTTACTAAGTAGGTCACAAGAGAGTAAAGTTTACCTAACGTAGATTTCTCATAAAAAGAGACTTCTCATCTGAAGGTGATGGTTGTGATGGGACCATATTCCTTAGAAGTAGTGGAAGAATTAAGTTAGTTATTGGGCTCAAAATTATTCAAAGTAGTAAGACTACATCTGGAAGAAAACTAAGAAACTGATATTCTATAAGTCTAGTAAGAAAGTAATTAAAAGGGGCCCGGAGAGATAGCACAGTGGTGTTTGCCTTGCAAGCAGCCGTTCCAGGTTCCAGAACCAAAGGTGGTTGGTTCGAATCCCTGTGTCCCATGTGTCCCCTGTGCCTGCCAGGAGCTATTTCTGAGCAGACAGCCAGGAGTAACCCCTGAGAACTTCCGGGTATGGCCCAAAAACCAAAAACCAAGAAAAAAAATGTAATAAAAAGAAGGAGGTATCTACTTTACCAATGCTGGAGTAGTCAAATGTAGGATATACAGATTCCAGGATCTTCAATACAGAAACATGATACCAACAACAGAGACTGTGAAAAAAAAAACTGTATTGGCACTACAAACGGTGAACTAGTTTGGACAGGCTAGTTTGCCTGGAGCCTATGTTGGTCTTCTGTCAGGTAACTTCAGGGGTAGGGTCTCCATGTATTTAGGCCAAGGGTTTTCCTTTCCATGTCCCCCATACTTTGGTGGGCCTATGCAAATGATTACTGCCACTCTAACACCATTTTTGCTGTGCTGCTTTGGCTCTAAACCTTAAAGAAAACTTAAACTTTTGAGGTTGACTTAAACTAATATGCATGTGTATGGAAATGTAAAAAAACTACTACACCTTCAAGTTTAAGGAGTTACATAAATTTTATGGCTTTAGATTGCTTTGTGTACTGCTAAGAAATATTGTAATGTACTACAATCTGGGGTCTTGAGGGACAAAGTAATAGTACATGGGTTCTGTTTTATTTTTCTTGATGTTTTTTGACTAGTAAAAAATTAAAAAATAATAATAATATGGAGATTCTTCAAAAATGATAATTGAGCTCTCATATGATCCATCTATACCATTCCTAGGATATACACTAAAAATACAAATACACAGCAAACCTATATTTATTGTAGCGCTATTTACAATAGCTAGGATCTGGAAACATCCCAAATGCCCAACAACAGATGAGTGGTTAAAAAATTGTAGTACAAATACACAATGGAATACTATGCAGCCTTCAGAAAAAATAAGTTATGGAATTTTCCTATACATGGATGAACATGGACTATTATGCTGACTGAAATAAGTTTGAGGGAGAGAGATAGATATGGGTCTTAAGAAAAATTAAAAAAACATTTTAAGGTCGTCCAAGCCATCATCTTCATTCTGGGTGCCTAGTGTTTGTCTACGGGCTTTCCGCATTGTTGCTCTAGTAGTGTGGTTTTTCCTGTGTGTTTTGATGGTGTTCGCTTCGCGGCCACGCTCTTATGGGACTCCAAGAATTGAGCAAAGAGAGAAGCACAGGAAGAAAGCCCCCTCAGTCCAGAGTTTTCTCAGCAGAGCGCAGTTGGGCGGAGTCTCCCACAGGAAGAGCAAGCAGCTCTCCAATTGGGAAGCCTCACAGTTCTTACTCACTCCTTGGCTCGCTGGCAGTTTCAGAATGCAGTGATTTTTGGGTTCAATTCCCAGGGGTCTGATCTCTTATGGGACTCCAAGAATTGAGCAAAGAGAGAAGCACAGGAAGAAAGGCCCCTCAGTCCAGAGATCTCAGCAGAGCCAAAAAAGCACAGAGAAGAAAGAAAAAAATTAAATTAAAATAGGATGGGACTGGTGTGGCAGGGTTGTTTTTTTGATTGTTTCGATTTTGTTTTTTTGTTTTTTTTTCTTTTTTTTTTAACATAGGCACAGTAATTATTGGGGAAATTAGAGAGAAAATTCCCTTGGCCTAAGAGATACAGGGTTTCTCCACCCTTGAAGCATACTGTCATGGGATCAACTACAGGCTATGGTCATGTTCATTGTCAAACTCTGAGGACTTTTTATGGTGCCAGGAAATGTTCTGGTCACTTGTGGTTGTCAAAGTCAGTCTTCTGTAGTGATCTTGGGTTTTGTACAGGTCCTAGGACAAGATCTAGGATAGAGTCTTTTCTTATGGTTCCAAAGTTCTGATCTGTCATGGTTGTTACAGTCAGTCTTCTGTAATTAGTGATTTTGGTTTTTGTACAGGTCAAAGGATGAAGTGTCTTCTGATTTCATTTCACCATTAGGTTATGAGGTTTGGGAACCTACCCTTAGATCAAGTTGTTGCTGTTTCCTCATCGTCAGGATATTGTATACACCTAGCCTGGTGCAAGTTGGTGCCAGCGTGATATTAGGGACTCCCAAGGAATCAGTTTGAATACTGGTACTGGTGCAGGGAACTGTGCCAGTTCTAAGGTTTGGATTGGGGTTCGGAGTTCGGGATTGGACAGTCAATGTACGATATCGTTTGGTTTAAGTCGAGTCCCCATGACAAGTGTTCAGGGTGTGAGGTGCGCCTGTATTATAAAATTTATAAGTTATTATTCCTAGTAGATAAAATCTTGTTTCTATACATTAAATTTCCCCATTTTAGTTTGCCTTATCAAAAAGGAAAGATGCCATCTTATATTGTTGGTATATTGGAGGGTAAAAATGGCAGGCTCTGTGATCTCTGTGCCCCGGTTTTGGCCTGAGCTATTTTATTCAAAGCAAGACTTTTCTTCTAGAATTTTATACTAAGCAGAACCAGAACAAAGAAAAATAAATAAGTAAATAAATAAATAAAAATGAAAAATAAAAGAGATGGAGAAGGCTACCTTTGCATTTGGGTATAGAAACACTAAGATATATAGGTTTTTAGGAATCAAATATACTTAGAAAATACAGATATCTTCATTAAGTCTTTTAAGACAGTCTTGGAGTGGGGGTGAGATCCAGAGCATCTTTTCTTCCCACACCATGGTATTATTGAGTCTGAGAAATTGTTTGCAGCAGTACAGGTTGGGGTAGTGTCCTCGAACTGGGTGCCCTTCTGGAGCTGATCTGGTAGCATGCTCCAGTCCATGTTGGAGATATGTGTGAGAAAAAGGATTGCATATAGTGAATCAGCAAGAGTGGTGATTGCAGCTTCTTGCTGGGGTAAGAGATGTGAGATTGGCAGGGTGTCATTTTGCTTTGGGAGCTGGATGGTGACTTATTGGAGCATGGGGTTGGTCTTGGTTCCTAATGAGTTAAGAACTGAGGATGCCAAAACTTAAATAGGGAGAGATAAAAGATCAAGATTGAGGGTGTGAGAGAATAGATAAAGTTCTGAATTATAATATGTAAGAGAGGCTATATACAATGTAGGCATAGCTTATTTACAGTATGATTAGGAAAACATAGAGGAGTCCATCATACCCAAACTCACGTCCACTTACCTATAGACAAACTTTAGAGATATATTCATAGGTTGTTGTTGGAGGCCTGAGGAATGGATCAGAGCACTTAAGAAATAATTAAATGAAGACAAAATAAATAATTGTGGAAAATGGTGTAGGAGAGAAAAAAGAGAGAAAAGAAAAAGAAAATAATTTTAAAAAATGACAGAAAAAATAATAGGTAAGTTTGGTTGGTACCTCGAAAGGGAAGGTTTTCCAATTTCAAGTTTTTTTTCTTATTACTTTATTCCCATTACCAATATCCCAAGTGTCCTCCCCCCTCCCTACCATGGCCTGTGCTCTAGACAGGCATTCTACTTCCGTCTTGTACTGGACCTTTCAGCCCTCCTCTCTTTTGTCTCTGAGAATTACTGCAAAAATATTTTTATTTTTCTTAAAACCCATAGATGAGTGAGACTATTCTGCATCTATATCTCTACCTCTGACTTATTTTACTCAGCATAATAGATTCCATGTACATTCATGTATAGGAAAATGTCATGCCTTCATCTCTTCTGACTGCATAATATTTCATTGTATATATGTATCACAGTTTCTTTAGCCATTCATCTATTGAGGGGCATCTATATTGCTTCAGAGTCTGGGTATTGTAAATAGCACTGCAATGAATATAGGTGTGAGGAAGGGATGCTTGTATTTTTGGTTTCCTAGGGGATATCTCTAAGAGTGGTATAGCTGGATCATATGGGAGCTCAATTTCCAGGTTTGGGAGGAATCTCCATATCGCTTTCCATAAAGTTTGGACTAAGCGGCATTCCCATCAGGAGTGAATAAGAGTTCCTTTCTCTCCACATCCCCACCAGCACTTGTTTGTTCTTGTTCTTGGTGATGTGCACCAATCTCTGTGGTGTGAGGTGGTACCTCATAGTTGTTCTGATTTGTATCTCCATGATGATTAGTGATGTGGAGCATTTTTTATGTGTCTTTTAGCCATTTGTATTTTTTTGTCAACATATCTGCTCATCTCTTCTCCCCATTTTTTGATGGGGTTAGATGTTTTTTCTTATAAAGTTGTCTCAGTGCCTTAGATATTTTGGATATTAGCCCCTTATCTGATGGGTATTGTGTGAATAGTTTCTCCCACTCAGTGGGTGGCTCTTGTATTATGGGAACAATGTCCTTTGAGGTGCAGTAGTTTCTTAGCTTAATGTAGTCTCATCTGTTTATCTCTGCTTCCACTTGTTTGGAGAGTGCAGTTTCCTCCTTGAAGATGCCTTTAGTATTATATCATGGAGTGTTTTACCTACATGTTGTTCTAAATACCTTATGATTTCAGGTCTGATATCAAGGTCTTTAATCCATTTGGATTTTGCCACCATACATGGTATTAGCTAGAGGTCTAAGTTCACTTTTTTGCCAGTGGCTAATCAGTTGTGACAACACAATTTATTGAAGAGACTTTCTTTTCTCCATTTAGGTTTTCTTGCTCCTTTATCAAAAATTAGGTGACTGTATGTCTGGGAACATTCTCTGAGTACTCAAGCCTATTCCACTGATCTAAGGGTCTGTCTTTATTCTAATACCATGCTGTTTTGATAACTATTGCTTTGTAGTATAGTTTAAATTTAGGGAAAGTAATGCCTCCCATATTCCTTTTCCCAAGGATTGCTTTAGCTATTTGTGGGTGTTTATTGTTCCAAATGAATTTCAGAAGCATTTGATCCACTTCTCTTCTCTATCCACATATGTCTTCTCTTATTTCTTGGAGTATGGTTTTATAGTTTTCTTTGTTTAGGTCCTTATGTCTTTATCAAGTTTACTCCATGGTATTTTGAATCTTGGTGCTTTTTAATGGCAGATTGAACTTTGCTAAATGAAGCTTTCAGAGTTAGGTTTTGCATGAAGCTTTTTAGAATAAACATAGTTTCCTTGACTAGAGTACTAAGCAATATGGTATTGGGCACTGCAAGAGGAGTTTACCTTATGTAAATATCCACGGTGTCTTGTGCATGGAGATTCCTTTCCTGGAAAGAAGCTGACAGCATAGGCATTATGATATAATAGTATCATAACTTGGGTTAAAAAGAAAAGAAAGGAGAGAAGGAAAACAGAAAACTAAAAAGGAAAGGGTTAATAATAATTTTAAATACATACTCTATAAGTGGATCCTATAACATACACAAGTAACATTTTAATTAAAACATAGGAATGAGGATTAGGAAGAGAGCTAAGTAGCCAAGTGCTCATCTTTATATGTACAAAAGTTGAGTTTTATTCCTTGCACTGTGTGGCCCTATGAGTCCACTAGGTATAGTAACTCTAGTGACCCTGACCATCACTGTGCATAAACACAATACTTTAGGATGTGATATTGTATTGTCTTGACCCAATTTGGCCAATTATCACTAGGAGTGGTTCCCAATTTCCCTGAGAATTACCTGGTAGAAGCCCAGTCTCTATCTAAAATAAATAAACAAAATTAAAAAATAGAATGGTATACATGCCCCCTCCCCAATATGTATTGGGATGAACTTGAGAGCCAGGGCTAGGTCTAAAAGCTTTACAGAAAAGCTTATAGGTTCAGAGAAAAGTTGCAAAGATAGGAGATACCCCACATAAATTTCCCCTGATTTTTCTATTATTGATATTTTACATATCAAAACATAATTAATCCTAACAAAGATTTAACTGCTACTAACAAAATTTCAACAAAGTAACACAGCAGGGAGGCATTGCCTTGCACCTGGCTGACCTATATTTGATTTCTGGCATATCATAGGGTCTCTTGAGAACCCCTAGAAGTGTACCCTGAGTGTAGAGCCAAGAATAAGTCCTGAGCAGGTGTGTCCCTTTCCACAACAACAACACCAACAAAGAACAGACTTTATTTAGACTTCTCCAGTTTTTCAGTCTTGTTTCAGAATTCCACTTGTTCAATTTATTTAAGGTAAATTCATTTAAATTTAAAACCCTCAGTTCAAATAAAGTAACTGTCATTTTTCACTTCCTGGTTTGTTATATTTTCTTGCCCTTTCCAGTTTTTCAGTTAGATATATTTGGTAGATAGCTTGTCAAGTGTTCTATATTCTTTCATTATGTTGTATTTCTTTCTTATATTTTTATCAGTCAGACAACAGTTTTCATTTTGGGGGAATCATGATATAAATATGGATTTCCCTCTTCACAACTTTTTATTAGGAAAGATGTGAAGATGGTGCTTATCACTGTGGTTTTGATTTCCCTTATATGATGACATGCATTCTTGTTTTCCTACATTATGCTCTTTTTCTTATTTTTTATACTACTTCCTATGCTCCAAGTAGAAAGCTCAAGTCTACATGCAGAGAGGGGTGGTAGTGATGCTTTGCATACTTTTGGTAGAATTGCATCTTTGGAAGCTTCTTGGAAATTTTGTATGAGGAAAGATATTTCTATTTAATACATACTATAAAATGTATATGTGTCATATAAACTATATACAGTCTATTCAATAATTTACATTACAGAGCTAAAAATATGTCATTAGAGTAATAATCCAATATGCCTACAAATAATGTTTATTTAAAAAAATTTTTTTGGTTTTTGGGTCACACCCAGCAGTGAGCGCTCAGGGATCACTCCTGGCTCTATGTTCAGAAATCATTCCTGGCAGGCTCAGGGGACCATATGGGATGCCAGGATTAATAGAATTAGAACCACCGTCCTTCTTCATGCAAAGTAAATTCCCTACCTCTATGCTATCTCTCCACCCCCTGATAAAAATTTTCACCTATTTTTATTGCTGAAATTATTTCAGAGTTGATGATTATATTATTAAATTTATTATACTTTATTTATTTGACATTGTTTCAAACATTTACTTTATATGTGTGTGTGTGTGTGTGTGTTTATATTGAGAGCTCAGGAGTTATTCCTGGCTATGTGCTCAGAAATTACTCCAGGTAAGCTTGGGGGGCCATATGGGATGCTGGGAATCAAACGTAGGTCAACAATATACAAGGCAAGCACCCGCCCACTCTACTATCGCTCTGGCTTCATCTAAACAATTTGCTTTTTGAGTACTTTGCATCTTGGTGATAGCTTCTAACCTAATATTATGTGTATGTGTGTATTTTCTCCTTCCTATAAACTGCCTTTGATATAAAAAATGCACTTCTTTTTACTGCAAAATATGAGTTAGAGTCCAGTTTTTTGAAGACTGGGTGTGTCTAGTGTTGCTGGTTGCCACTGTCTGTCTTCTAGACCCTTTTAACTGAGATGGCGAAGACATTAATGTATGGAGCTACCACCATGTGTGAAATTTTTTCATTTCATGAGTGAATAATGATGTCTCTGATTCTAACCAAGGAATTCTGGGTTCCCAAGGCTCCTACCTTGTAATTTTGAGTGCTTATAGCCTGAGTTCTTTATGTGCATAGACTCTCACATTCTAGGGATTGCTTGTGAGGGAACATTTGAGCTGTACCCATGGTTGCTCAGAGGCCATCTTTGGCTCTGTGCTAATAAGTGGTCCCTGTTGGTTTCTAGTAGCTAGCTGAGGTGCCACGGTGTTGACCCAGTTTTGGATAAGCACAAAGCAAGTACCTCCTTTCTCTCCCAACTTTTGGTCTCTTGCTCTTTTGTTAATTCAACTTCATCCAAAGGAAAAATTCACCCTGGAATATTAAACTCCATCTTATTGGTGAAAAGCATTACCACTGATTACAATACATATCTTACAGTGCTCTGCCTAAATCCCTCTTTCTGGTATTTGGGGATTTGAGTTGAGTAAGAGAATACATGCTGTGTCTGTTCAAGGTTCCAAGTAACCATAAGGATTAGCTCTGGCCGAGCTTGAATAAAATACTATCAGGTCTGCTTGTAGCACATGCAGTTTTATATGTGGCTAATATGCTGCAATTCTTAGCACCTCTAAGGGTCCCCTGAGGCCTTTCAGGAGTGGTTAAAGTAGCCAGCGATGGAGTAATCATGCCTGATGATATTTTTTGTATTTACCAATCAGAAATGATTTTATCTCACATGATGAGATTGAGTGGAATAATAGAAAAATGTGAGAAACTGAAGGTAATTTTTCAGTAAGAATAACATAACAAAAGTAAATATTTATTCCTTTAACATTTTTATCTTAGATGATATTTAAAATGATTTGCCCAAATGGACAACATATAGAACTAATCCATTTTAGATGAAGAGTGATGATCCTCAGCATATTTGACTGAATTATAAATTATTCAGTCTTTGGGGAACATACAAAGTCTGGTTTCAAAGAACAGAAATCTTCTGATGTTCTGAAATTGGCTTTTGCCACTAATGTAAAGAACTCAGGTTAGTTGAAAGACTTGGGGCCCACTTTCAGCACACATGCCAAGCAATTCTTGATAATTTGATTTTTTAGGTAGTATATTCACAGAACAGAAGCTATTGAAAGCTCTCTGACCTGAATTCATACCGCAAAATTTTATTTCCATTTGAAAGTGTTTTTGTGATTTATTTTCTGTCACTGCTATATTGACTCTAATGCACCATTATGCAGAGCTGATGTTTTGGATGGAGAACAATCTGTCTACCTGATTTTGGATGCTATGATTACGTCAGACATCATCTATTTAGTGAGTCAATTTTACCTCCATAGTTTCTGATGAATCTGGAGTAATTTCTTAAATATTTACACTTCTCTGTTTACACTGTGCTAGAACCAAGAGATTATGAATGCAGAAAGTGTGCAGGGGGCTTGAAGATAACAAATGATATACCAAGCTAAACCTAATGTGACTTTACTGGAGTAGAAACAGTGGTAATAAATCACCTGCCAATGTTGATAATAAAACACTGCATTGGCCTCCATCAGACACAAGAGAAAGGTTAAATGTCATTTCTCACAATAACCATGTGGTCCTCATACCTGACATCTCCAATATGAAAGTCAATCATTATCTTCTATAGAAAACACTTGATCTTTATTCCTAAAGGAACATTTTTGTGAAAATATCACTGGTGAATATTTTATATTCTTGAATTGCCTTCATTAAATCTTGGTTACTTTACTCTATAAAGGTATTTCTTGCATTTTCTAGAAGCCTACTTTTATGTAATGGGCATCTTTGGGAGATTTAAATTCATTATAGTCAACTGTAAGTGAACTTCCAGTGATTAAGTTCATATGAAGTCAATGGATGTAGGTTGGGAATTGAAATATGATCCTTGAGTAAGCTCAGTGATTTATTTTCTACTATATTGAATCAAATTTCAATTTTGTCAATATTGCCTTCCAAATTGCTCTTATTTCAAACACCAACCTCAACTCTTGATCTAACTACAGAATAGTGATGTCCTTAATCTATTCTCTATAAAGAATTAATTAATATAGAATAGATTTTAAATGCATGTTGGTAACCAAAATATTGACAGAGAATATATTTCTGTTCACATAATGGTTATATTTATGAAGTTAGTATTATGAGCTCTGTATATGACCTCATATCTGTGAATTTATTACCATGTATATATATATATCAGTTTATATTTATTGTGCTTTGTGTGTAGAAAGGTAGCCGATACCTCCAGAGCATTATCACAAATAAAATAGTACTAACTGTTCATGACTCATCACCCCTTTTACTCTTCACCTCCACCAAAATCTATTGCAATATTGCCTTCTTTTATTTCTGAAAGATGTCAGCCTGGAAACCTGGTTGTGCGTACAAAATCGTTTTTCAGCTATAATGGCCATTGAGCATCCTTGCTTCTGTTCAAGAAAACATTTTAAAAGAAACCATCAGTGCTCAATCCAAAACACACCAAGGTTCATTGAAATAGTTTTATCTCCTGACATTCCCCAAACAACCAATCTTTGAGGTGTCAGAGCATTCCTTGGTAATAGGCATTAGAATGCCTTTCTGCACAACTCATTGCAGAGATGTTTTAACCGCATGCCTGGAAAAATATCACACACAGTCACTCACACTCAGAGCCTCCCTTTCCCCCTCTCAATCCAGCAATGATTTTCTGGACATTTTAACCCAGACTTCTTTTGTAAAACTACATTTCTTCAACAAAGTTACCTTCTATTAGTACATCAAGTCTTTATGTGGAAGGTTTAAACCCAGAGCTACCTAGTTGCTCAGGCAATGTAATTTGAAAATAGTCTTTTATTTTAATTGTAGGATTATAAACCATTTTGAACAAAGTCTTTTATTTTAATTGTAGGATTATAAACCATTTTGAACAAAGAGTGTCTTGATTTCACACAGTGGACAGTGGTAGTCATAGAACAATTCTGGGTAGAGAATGGGTCTTATCCCTTCTGTGCTTGTTTCTTTATGGACTTAAAGGAAAAGAAAATGATCTTAATTTTCAGCATACTACTGACATTGCATACTCTAACTATTAAAATATGAATGAAAAAAATTCAGATGGATATTTTTCAAGGTGACTCAGTATATACAAAAATGTTATTCAAGATAGTCAGGAGTTAAGTATGTGTTAGACATTCACAAGTTCCCAGAGATGAGCTCTGGTAGTAGAGGGATCCTGAACTGCATTGGAAAACCCTTAAAATAAGAAAAAATGACACATAATCTAATATCATATAAAACTAATAATAAAATACATGCTTAGAAAAGAAATTTTTAAAGTTTGTTCTTTGACTCTCAATTGATATTACTGTCTGATTTTGGAGGGAAAGTAGCTCTTGATGAGAAATAATGGAAGCAAAATGACACTCAAAAATTAGAAATGATTTTTGACAAATTGTAGATTTTAGTGTTTTGAGTCAATCTCTTTTAGAACAATATAAAGAAATATGGAAAAGATAATTTCTTCAGTATTATCTATTATTTGCATTTACTCAGTATGGTTTATGTTATCAAGAATGTATGCCCTTATTATTTCTCCTTTTTATATCGCTCTATTAAAATATTGGGGGTCGGGCGGTGGTGCTGGAGGTAGCCTGCACTAACCTAGGACAGACCGCAGTTCGATCCCCCAGTTTCCCATATGGTCCCCCCGTGCCTGCCAGGAGAGACTTCTGAGCGAATAGTCAGGAGTAACCCCTGAACGTCACTGGGTGTGGCCCAAAAACCAAAAAAATATATATATTATCCAAATAATTATATATTAAAATTACTAGAAATTATGTTCTTGTAGAGTTCCAAATTTATGTATAACTTTGGATATATTTCAAACAGTGTTTATATATTAGACTTCTTATGGGTGTTTATACCCCCCAAAATTATTGTTTAATTATTTAATATTTATTATAATATATCCTGCAATTCTTTAAATTATAAGTAAACTATTAGAATTTAACACTCTAATTTTAAATTCAATGACTAGTTCTAATTTTAAATGACTTCTGGAATTTCTCTGTCACCAGTAATGTATCTTTCTCACTTGACCCAAACTTATAGACACTAAAATATCATCAGCTTAACAGTAGTTTCATACATTCTTCACGTAAGTACAAGTTCTTTATGTGGAGTTTAATTTATAAATATTCACCATACATTGTTTTATTCTAACAGATGCTAAATACAGACATAATTGTCTCTGACATTATTACCCATCTTATTTCCAAGTTCTAAGATGCTCTAAATTACAAAATAGTTCTTTTCTGAACAATATCTTAGTTGTTGTGATCTTCCTAAGTGTACAAGTTTATGCTATAATATAATCTATCAGTTTTGTCTCTTTAATTTACCGGTAAGTTCACTATATTGATATTTTGTTGAAGTAGTTTGAAATTATGTTACTTTGCATATTCTCCAATAATTTTATTTTATGCCATACCATTATTAATTTTATTTTTTGCATTTAATAATATCCTTATTTAGACACAATGGTTACAAATATGCTTGAGGTTGGGCTTCAGTCATATAAAAGAACACTCGCCTTCACCAGTGCAATATTTCCACCACAAGTGCCCCCATTTCTCCCTTCCCCCACCACCTGCCTATGTTCCATACTAAATTTTAGAATCAAAATAATTGTATGTTTTTCTATTTATTTATTTGAAGAAGAGAGGAAGTTGGGCTATACTTTGTGGTCCTCAAGGTATACTCCTGGCTCTGTGCTCAGATAATACGCCTAGTAGTACTCAGAAGACTAAATGTAGTGCCTGAGACTGAACTGAGGTGAAAAAAATTAAGGCAAATATCTTTAAGGACTGTGTAACTCTTTGGCCCCGAAATCAAAGTAAAGGTTTTGGATCAAATATTTGGATAAATCCTTATGCCACATCCTGAGGGGGAAAAGCAGGTAAAGAGGTACTGTGTACAGATCTATTACTTATGATGAAGGTATAGGTTTCCCCATTGACTTTTGGAATTTTCTTGTGGTGTGTGGGTTGCCGAGCGCCTTTACATCATGCCCCCTGACCTTCTTCAGTTTGGTAAGAGAATCACGGCAGGAAGGTCATGGGGAGAGTTCTTGCTTTGGGGGTGCTTTTAGAGCTAAGTCCATTTTCAAGTACCAGTCCATGTTAGGAAGAGTTGGTAAGGAGGGACACGCGTCCTGAGTCAGCAGGGGAGATGGTTGGCTCTTCTTGCCAGGGATGAGGTGTGAGTTTGACTGGGTGTCCCTTCATTTGGGTTCTGGGTACTGGTTCGTTGGGGTAGAAGGTCAGTCTTGATGCCTAATGGATTAGGAACTGAGGGTGGGGGCCCGGGAGATAGCATGGAAGTAAGGTGTTTGCCTTTCATGCAA
>PVKC010013485.1:0-15871 GCA_004027635.1 Crocidura indochinensis | reverse complement strand
CAAAGGAAGGAGCATAAGAATCAAACCAGATCTCCCACTTGAAATAATTCAAGAGAGACGACAGTGGGATGACACATTCAAACTACTGAATAACAGAAACTTCAAACCTAGAGTCCACTACCTGGCAAAACTCTTATTCATATGGGAGAGAGAGTTAAAAACATTCTCGAACAAGAAAAAACTCACACTATCTGTGCTAACCAAACCAACTCTAAATGAACTACTTAAAGATGTATTACACAATCCAAATCCTTGATTGTAACAACAACCACTCTTCTCAATACAATAGCACAACAAACTGCTCTATCAATAATCTCCTTAAATGTCATGGGCTAAATTTCCCTATTAAAAGACACAGAATAGAGGGTTGGATCACAAAACAAAAACTAGATATCTGCTGCCTGCAAGAAACAAACCCAACAGAACAGGATAGACACAGTTTTAGAATAAAAAGTTGGAAACCAAACATCCAATCCAATGGAAAACAAAAAAAGATGGGACAGCCTGCCTTATATCAGATCAAATTATATTCAACCTCAAGAAAGTGCTTAGAGAGCAAAAAGGTTACTACTTACTGATCAGGGGAAATTAGACCATGAAGTACTAACTCTGATCAATATTTATGCACCAACTGTAGAGCCAGAAAATATGTAAGTTATTTGCTCACAAACTTAGAGAAACATATGGAAGGTAACATGATAGTAGTAGAAGATTTTAATATGCCACTATCACCATTAGACAGATCCACCAGGCAAAAATACCAAAGCCATGAGAGCCCTAAATGAGAACTTAGAGGAAATAGGACTATTGGACTTATACAAGGCTCTCCACCCAAAGAAAGCAGAATATACATTCTTCTCAAGTGCACATGAAACCTTCTCTAGAATAGACCATGGCCTAGAATATAAGTTTAACTTGCACAAGTCACAAATATAAGGATTATTAGAAGCAACCTATCAGATCATTATGCAACAGAGATCAAGATTGACTGCAAAAAGAAATTGTGGAGAAAATCGAACACCTGGAGATTAAACAATATGCAGTTCAACAACAGGTGGACTAAAGAGGAAATCAAGGAAGAAATTAAAAGATTCCTTGAGACAAATGGCAATGAAGAGACAAATTGTCAAAATCTGCAAAAGCAGTAACTAGGGGGAAGCTCATAGCAATATAAGCCTACGATAGGAAAGAGAAATGACAAAATGAACAATCTACAAGGACACCTTAAGGATCTGGAAAAACAGAGCCAGAAGAAAATAATAAAAACCAGAGCAGAAATAAACAACATAGAAGCAAAGAAAACAAATCAAAAAATCAAATACAAAAAATCAACAAGACCAGGAGTTTATGAGGAGCATTCCTCCATAAAATAATGAAGTAGAAGATAAAGACATTAAGGAATCAATCCAATTTAAAATAGTATCTAAAAATATCAAAAGAATATTGAAATAATAAACAACATAGAAAAGCCACTGATAAGAGTCACCAGAAATATCCAAATATATAGGATCACAAAGGAAAGGGGAGAGATTACAACATAACCCCAAGAAATCCAAGACATCATGAACAACTGTACTCAGTTACACTAGAGAACCATGAAGAAACTGACAGATTTCTGGAAAAATACCATCTTCCAAAACTTGATAAGGAGATGTAGAAAGTCTAAACAGTCCAATAACAACTAAGGAAATTGAAAAAGTAATTAAAGAAACTCCCCAAGAACAAAAGTCCAGGTCCAGATGGTTTTACAGGTAAATTCTATCAAACATTCTGAGAATAATTACAACCACTGATCCTCAGGCTCTTCCAAAACATTGAAAAGACAGGAATCCTTCCTAACTTCTTTTATGAGGCGAATATCACACTCATTCCCAAAGATGACATAGACACTGCAAGAAAGAAAACTACAGACCAATCTCACTAATGAACATAGATGCAGAAATCCTCAACAAAATCTAAACAAACCGAATCAAACAAGACATCAAAAAAGATTATATAGTATGATTAAGTGGGTTTCATACCAGAGATGCAAGGATGGTTCAACATATGCAAATCAATCAACATCATACATCACATCAATAAGAAGAAAGACAAAAACCACATGCTCATATCAATTGACTCAGAGAAGGCATTTGACAAAATCCAATACCCATTCATGCTGAAAACTCTCAGGAAAATAGGGTTGGAAGGATCCTTTCTCAAGATAGTTACAGCTGGGGCCAGAGAGATAGCGTGTAAGTAAGGCATTTGCCTTTCATGCAGAAGGATAGTGGTTCATGTCCTGGCATCCCATATGGTCCCCTGAGCCTGCCAGGAGTGATTTCTGAGTGTGGAGCCAGGAGTAACCCCTGAGCGCTGCCAGGTGTGACCTACAAAGGAAAAAAAGAGATAGTTACAGCTATCTACAAAGCCAACATTATCCTTAATGGCGAAAAACTGAAAACATTTCCTCTAAGGTCAGGAACTAGACAAGGCTGCCCACTTTCTCCACTCTTATTCAACATAGTTTTAGAAGTATCAGTAATAGCTATCAGAAAAGATGCGGAAAACTATGGAACAATATAGGGAAAGAGAAAATCAAATGTTACTTTTTGCAGATGATATGATGATATACATAGAAAACCCTAAAGAGTTTACAGGAAAACTTCTAGAAACAAGGCAATAGAGCAAATGGCTGGCTACAAAATTAATACGCAAAAAACATTAGCATTCCTCCATAAAATAATGAAGTAGAGGAGAAAGACATTAAGGAGTCAATCCAATTTAAAATAGTATCTAAAAATATCAAGAACCTAGAAATCAATCTCACAAGAGACGTGAAATACCTATACCATGAAAATTTCAAAAAGTGTGAACACTTCAAAAAGAAATAAAAGAGGACCTAAGAAAATGAAAGAACATCCCCTGCGCCTCAGTAGGAAGAATCAACATAATCAAAATGACTATCTTATTCAAATTACTATGTAGATTCAACCTAATCCCTATCTAAATTTAGACATCATTTTTTTAAGTAATTAGAACAATCAGTTATAAAGTTCATCTGGAACCAGAAAAGAAGGAGGTTAGCCAAATTCATACTGAAAAACAAACTGGGTGGCATTTCTTTGCCTAACCTGAAATTTTATTATAAAGCCATAGTTATCAAAACAGCATGGTAGTGGAGCAAAGACAGAGTATCAGACCAGTGGTTTAGAACAGAATATCCAGAGATACACCCCAAATAGACTAATGTTTGACAAAGGATCCAAGAACTTGAAATGGAACAAAGACAGTCTCTTCAACAAATGGTGTTGGAACAACTGGAAAACCACTTGTAAGAAACTAAAGATTGATCCATACCTTACATCTTACAGAAAAATCAACTCAAAATAAAGACCTGGAAATCAGACCTGAATCTATAAAGTTCATTGAGGGAAAAATAGGCATAATACTCCAAGACCTCAAAAAAGTCGTTGATGATGGAAAGCCAATGGCAAGATTAATAGCATAAAACCTAAATAATTGGAACTACATCAGGCTAAAGAGTTTCTGTATGGCAAGAGAAACACTAGCTAAAATAGAAGACAGCTCACAGAATGGGAAAATTTTTCACATTTGACACATCAGATAAAGGGTTGATATATAGGATATACAAAGCACTCAGAAAGGTGAGCTCCACAAAACCTAACAGAGTCAAAGAAAAATGGGGAGTAGAAATGTAAAGACACTTTTCCAACGAAGACCGACAGATGGCCAAGAGACACATGAAAGCATGTCTACCATCACTCATCATTAGGGAAATCCAAGTCAAGACAACTATGAGGTACCATCTTACACCAGTGAGATTGGCACACATCAAAAATAAAGTGATTAATCTCTGTTGGCAGGGAGGTGGTAAGAAAGAAACTCTCATCCACTGCTGGTGGGAATGTTGCCTCGTCCAAGCCCTATGGAAAACAATATGAAGGATGCTTATTAACTCAGAATTGAGCTGCCATGTGACCCAGCAATTGCAGTCCTCATTACCTAAGGAAGATGGAAGAATATTCATCCCAAAATATGTATGCACTCCACTACTTATTTTGCAGCAACATGGATGGGCCTTATTTAACAAAGTAAACCAGAAGAAGGATAAATAGAGAATGATAGTACTTCTTGTGGTATTTTGAATATATGCCACATTTATATATAGCAATCCATGAACAAATTCAAGTGTCGAAAGGGTAGAAACTATAAACACCACAGGTGCCATCTTACAACAAAGAGAAGTGCTCAAACGAAGTGGGGGGGGGGCAGCACAAATACACAAATACCCGTTATAAATTAAAGAAACCAGCAACAACGGAAACAACAGCTCAAAGGGAACAGGTATGCAATTAATCTCAAACTATAATGGTCTATAATAATGTTCTATTGTATTTATACACAGAACCAGGAGCAGAATAGGTTGGAAAGCCTGGTACTTTCACTACAGTGATTACTAACAATATGCATTAAGGCCTTAATTTTGCCAAGTATAAAATAACCCTTCACTTTCTTTGCTCACAGTGGGCCTTGGAAACAAAGGGTGGACACCCTAATTTTAAACCTCGATGTTAATTCACACTAGATACCATAAACAGTGCTCATTATGACAATGCCTCAATAAAATACTCTAAACTACTCACTTCTTTTTGCTTATGTCTTATATTAGGACCAAATGATCATTGCATATGAACATTCAGACCACCAGAGCACTCAATGTTGCATCACAGACTTATGTTACAGGTCCCACTCATAGAATACATTTTGGCAAACCACTACTTTATTTTTTATTTTCATTTTTCTCTCTCATTATCTCTTTCCCTCTCCCTCTTCTCTCCCTCTCTCCTTTATTCTTCTATGTTAATAAATTCAATTCAATTTAATCAATGTTAAATAAAGCTCTCACTGTCAGTTGCTCCTTAGGAAAGGTGCCTCTATACTTAAGATTCAGTGGACAATACTACTTAGGGTAGCCACACCTTACTGTCCTCACTACCACATTGCTTAGTACCCTAGACATGGAAACTGTGCCTGGTCTAAAAAGCTTCAGCCACTATATAACCCTGAAACCTTTTTCTAGCAATGACCACTACCATCAGTAATGAAGAGCCTTGAAAGTGGAAACCCTTGGCACTGACACACCTGCCCAATCTTTTTCAACTTAATTTTACCGTATTTACTTATTCTTCATTTCTTTTTATTTTTTTATTTTATTTATTTTATTTATTTTTTTTTGGTTTTTGGGTCACACCCAGTGACGCTCAGGGGTTACTCCTGGCTATTCGCTCAGAAGTCGCTCCTGGCAGGCACAGGGGACCATATGGGGAACCGGGGGATCCAACCGCGGTCCGTCCTAGGTTAGCGCAGGCAAGGCAGGCACCTTACCCTTCAGCGCCACCGCCCAGCCCCCTATTCTTCATTTCTTTTCTCTCATCTATTGAATTCCCCTTCTTCCTCTTCTGATCTGTATCTTAGACAATTATTTATCTTTTCTTAACCCAATTATTTCTTTAGATCTCAGACCCAGCCTATGAGGGTTAGGCCTCCAACAACAACTTAAGAATAAAACTCTAATGTCTGTCTTTATCTGGGCATAAGTTTGTTTACAGTGGACTCCTCTCTGATTGCCAATCCTAAAATGTAAACAAGCCATGATAAAGTGTATATAGTCCCTCCTATAAATTATTTCTTTTCCCACCATCAGAAACCCATCTATCATCTCATTACCCAACCCTGATCCAATAGCCTTCCTATTTATCTCTTCCTACCTTCAGTTATTAACCCATTAGATACTGAAACCAACCTTCTGCTCCAGTAAATCATGACCCAGCTTCCAAACTGAAAAGACACCCTTTCAGTCCCACATCTCGTACCTCAGCAAGACACTACAACCAAAACTCCTGCTGACTCATGCTTAATGACCCTTCTTCCCACTCTCCTAAATGTGGACTGTTACATGTTACCAATTCAGCCCCAGAAGGACCCCAGCCCAAGGACGCTACCTGATCTTTTATGATGGCAAACATTCCTCAAACTCAACAAGAGATGATGTGTGATGAAAAAGTGCCCTGATTACACCCACCACAAGAATACCTCCAAAGACTTAATGTAGAAACCTATATTTCCTTTATATGTTTAATGCCTCTATAGTAATACCCCCTAGTCTGTTTTTCCCCAAAGGTAAGTTAGCTTCTTAAACAGTCTTTTTTCTTTAATATTTTTAAATTTTAATTTTAATTAATTCATATAGACATATATGAATTAAGTAAAATTATATATATATATAAAATTATATATATATAATTATATATATATAATTTTACTTAATTCATATATGTCTATATGAATTAATTAAAATTAAAATTATATATGTATATATATATATAGAGAGAGAGAGAGAGAGAGAGAGAGACTTCATTTTCTTCTCTTCATCTTCACCAGATTTGGTTCTGCTTAGCACAAAAACCTACAAGAATAAGTCTTGCCTGGGATAAAAGCTCAGGTCAAAACCAGGGCACAGAGAATGTGTAAACGATCATTCTTATCCCCCAATTCTACCAGCAATATAATGTGGCACCATCCCATTTTGCATAGGCACTCTAAATAAGGGGAAACCTTATACACAGAAACAAGCTCCTATCTACTAGGGATAAGGACCCCTACATTTCATAATACAGGGAAGCCTCCCACCCTGGGCATGTGCCGTGTGGATCCAACTTATTCTCCATGTGATTGGAGAGTAACCATCCAACCCAGAGCCCCAGATCCCAGATGTAGAACTGACACAGGTCCCAGTAACAGCACCAGGAACCAAATTCCTCCCTGGGAAATTCCTAATACCACTCTGGTAGCAACTTGTAACAGTTTTGATATGACACTCTGGCATGAAGAAATGGCAACAACTTGATCTAAGATAGCCTCTTCAACAAGTGGTACTGGTCAGAAACATGTGAAAAAATGAACTCAGATCTCCATCTAAAACACTGCACAAAGGTCAAATGCAAATGTATTAAAGACTTTGATATCAGACCCCAAACCATAAGCTAGATAGAACAACACATCTTTAAGGAGGAAAAGGCACTCTCTAAACAAGTTGAAGTAAAGATAAATAGATGGGACTATATTAAGTTCAGAAGCTTCTTTACCTCAAAGAAAATAATGCCTAGGATAGAAAGCCACCCACAGAATGGAAGAAACTATTCAACCAATCAATACCCATAAGATAAGGGGTGATATCTAAGATATACAAGATATTGACAGAACTTAATAAGAAAAAAACATTTAACCCCATCAAAATACAGGAAAAGTAATGAACAGACAATGTCTCAAAGAAGAAATAGAAATGGTCAAAAGGCACATGAAAAAATGTTGCACATCACTAATCATCAGAGAGATGCAAATCAAAACCAACCACAATGAGGTACCATCTCCCTCCACCAAGACTGGTCCACATCACAAAGAACAAGAACAATCAGTGCTGGCAGGGATGTGAGGAGAAAGGAACTCTAATTCACTGCTGGTGGAAATGTGATCTAGTCCAGCCTTTATGGAGAACAATATGGAGATTCCTCAGAAAACTAGAAATTAAGCTCCCATATGATCCAGCTTTACCACTCCTAGGATATACCTAGGAACAGAAAAATACAATTTAAAAATCCCTTCTTCACATATATTCATTGCAGCACTATTTACAATAGCCAGACTCTGCAAACAATCAAGATGCTCTTAAAAGATGAATGTCTAACGAAACTGGTACATATACACAACAAAATATTATGAAGCTATCGGGAGAGATGAAGTCATGAAATTTTCCTATACAAGGATGTACATGGAATCTATTTTGCTGAGTGAAATAAGTCAGAGGGAGAGATATAAAAACACAAAATGGTCTCACTCATTTTTAAGAAAAATAAAATATATTATTGAAATAATTCTCAGAGATGAGGGCCCGAAGGTTCAGTTCATGATATTAAGAGTGGTGACTTAAAACAATCAATTATAAAATTTATCTGGAACAGTAAAAGACCCAGGGTAGCCAAATACTTATTGAAAAACAAGAAGCTAGATGGCATCTCTTTACCTAAGCTGAAGCTTTACTACAAAGTCATCGTGATCAAAACAGCATGGTACTGGAACAAAGACAGAGTCTTAGACCAGTGAATTAGAACAGAATATCCAGAGATAACCCCCCTAATATACAGTCAACTAATATTAGACAAAAAAGCCAAAAACTTGAAATGAACAAAGACAGTCTCTTTAAAGTAAGAAACTAAAAATTGATCCATATCTCACACCTTGCACAAAAATTGACTCAAAATGGATTAAAGACCTTGATATCAGACCCGAATCTATAAAGTTTATTAAAGAAAAAATAGGCAGGACACTCCAAAAAAGTCTTTGAGGATATAATGCCAATGGCAAGAACTTTAGCATCAAACCTAAATAAATGGGACTATCAAATCAAACTAAAAAGTTTCTGCATGGCAAAAGAAACCCTAGGAGACAGTTAACAGAATAGGAAAATTTTTTTTTCACTCAACACATCAGATAAAGGGCTGATATCTAGTATATACAAAGTACTCAGAAAGATGAGCTCCAAAAAACCTAATAAAGTTATAGAAAAATGGGGAGAAGAAATGAACAGACACTTCTCTGAGGAGGACCAAAAGATGGCCAACAGACACATGAAAACATGCTCACCTTCACTCATTATTGGGGAAATTCAAACCAAAACAGCAATGAGGTACCATCTTACACCAATAAGGATGGCTCACATAAAAAATAATGGGACCAATCTCTGTTGGCGGGGATGTGGTAAGAAAGGAACTTTCATCCATTGCTGGTGGAAATGTTGCCTGGTACAATCCCTATGGAAAACAGTGTGGAGAGTGCCTGTAAACTCAGAATTGGGCTCCTCTATGACCCAGCAATTGCTCTCCTGGTTGTCTATCCCCAAGTCGGAAGGATATTTATCCCAAAGTATGTCTGTACTCCACTATTTATCACAGCACTCAGTATAACTTTGATGGCCAACAACAGATGAGAGTGGATCATAAAGATGTGATATTTACACACAATGGAATACTACATAGCAGTTAGAAATGATTCAAACATGGATTTTGCAACAAAATGCATGGATCTACAAAATATTATGTTAAATGAAATAAGCCAGATGATGAAGGATAAATACAGAATGGTAGCAATTTTCTGAGGCACTTAGAATATATACCATACATATATGTAATACTCAAAGAATAAATACAATGATCTAATAGGGTAGAAACTCCAAGCACTGTAGTTGTCAGCATTTACTGGGGAGTAGTGTTCAAAACAAGTCAAAGAGGAACAACACAAAGCCTCGACTATTCATTATACCATTAAAAAAACAGGTTTAGAGTGAACAGGTAGGTCATCAGCCTTTTACTACAAAGGCCTATAATAATGTCTTAGGGAGCTTATACAAAGATACAGGTGAAGAATATGCCTGGAAGCCAGAGACTTCAGTGGCAGCATTTCCTAACAATGTGTTTTAATGCCTTAATCTTACTAGGTATAAATATAGCCTTTCAGCTTCTCTGTCCACAGGGATTCTTGGATATAAAGGATAGACACCCTATTCTGACACCTCGGTGCTCAGTCATACTAGCTACCATATTCACTTTGCACTATGAAAATACCTTGATAGGGGGCCAGGCGGTGGCGCTGGAGGTAAGGTGCCTGCCTTGCCTGTGCTAACCTAGGACGGACCGCAGTTCGATCCCCTGGTTCCCCATATGGTCCCCCATGCCTGCCAGGAGCTACTTCTGAGCAAATAGCCAGGAGTAACCCCTGAGCGTCACCGGGGGTCCAAAAAAAACAAAAAACAAAAAGCAAAAAAAAAAAGAAAAGAAAAAAAGAAAGAAAATACGCTCTCTTTGATAAAACGCTCTCTTTCTCTGGTTTATGTCCTCTATTAGGACCTGAAGCATATGGTCATTCAGATCACTGAAACAGTTAACTCCAAACCACAGACATATTATAGGACCTATTCATAGAATATGCTTGGGCAAATTTTCATTCCCTTTCTCTCTCTTTTCTTCTCTCTTCTTTCTATTTCTTTCCTTCTCCCCTATCTTCTTCTTCTCTTCTTTCTCATTATCATCAACTCAATCGATGTCAATAAAACCCACACTGTTAGGTTCTTTTTAGGAAAAGAACTTCGATACCTAAGATGCAGAGGACACATACTACGTAATGTAGCCACCTACACAGGTAGACCTTGTTAACACATTGCTTAGTACTTGAGACGCGAAACCTATGTGTATCCTAAAGTGCTCCAGCCATTATCTAATCCTGAAACCTTCATTTAGCAAGGCCCAACCCCATCACAGATGAAATGCCCAGAAACTGGGAAAACCTCCCATCTCTGACACACTGACCCAATCTCTTTTATTTGATTTATTAATTTTTTACTTTATTTTTACTATATTTACCTATTTTCTACTCTCCCCTCTTATCTTTTGCTCTCCTTTCCACTTTGTCTTAAGGTATACATAAGTTAATTATTTAACTTAACTCAACTAGTCCTTAAGAGCGCAAAACCATCCTATTAGGGTCAGACCTCTAACAACACCTTAAGAAATGATGACTAATATATGTCTTTATGTGGGCATGAGTACATAGAGGATTCCTCTATGAGAGCCATACCTAAACTTTAAACAATCCATGCTGATAGTGTATATAGCCCCTCTTATACACTATCCTTCCTCCCCACTTCAGAAATCCTATTATCCCTTCACCCACCCCATTTCCTATATAATATCCCACTTTATTAATGCTCTTTACCTTCAGTTCTTAACCCATAAGGTATCAAGGCTGACTTCCTTCCTGCCACAATAAGCCATCACTCAGGTCCCAAGCTAAGGGACACCCATTCAGCCCCACATCTCATCCCCCGGCAAGAAACTACAACCAAGACTCCTACTGACTCATGTTCTGTGGCCCTCCTTCTCATCTCTTCCCTAAATGTGACTGTTATTTGATACCAGACTCAGCTCCAGAAGGATCCCCAGTGCAAGAACTTTACCCGAGCCCTTATGCCACAAATAATTTCTCAAACTTAAGAAGACAGGGTGTGTGATGAAAATGTGCCCTGGATTCCACTCACCACAAAAATATATCAGAAGAAAATGGGGAAGCCTATATTTCCTATATAAATTTAAGACCTATATAATAATAACTCTTAATCTGTTTATCCCCAAATGTAAGGTAGTCTCCTGCGTTACTCTGTTCCCTTAATTACTTTTTAATTCATTTTTTAAAATATTGTATATATATGAGTATATATATTTACATTTTTGGTCTTGTTTCTGTTTTCTTCTCTTCCTTAACTTCACCTCTTTTGGTTCTTCTTGGTACAAAAACCTCAATAAAAAGTCTTTCCTGAGATAATAGCTCAGGTAAAAACCAGAGCACAGAGAGGATGGTGCTTGGCACTGCCACCCCCAAATGCACACCAGCAACATAATATAGCACCATTTTTTCCTGCAAAGGCATACTAAAAAAGGAGAAATTTTACATATAGACACAAGCTCTTATCTAGGGAGAAGAACTCATACTTTTTTACAATACAGAGACACCTTCCACCTTGAGCATATATCAAATGGACCCAACTTAGACTACAGGTGATTAGACAGTGACCTCCAACCCCAATCCCAGACATATAGCCAACAGTTCTGGGCAAAAACTCCAGGAACCAAACTCACTCTGGGACATTCTTAATACTGCTCTGACACCAACATGTACCAGTTTTGATATGACATCCTGACAATGAGAAAATGGCAACAGCTTGATCTCAGAGTAGGTTGTCTTACTTCACCATCTAACGATAAGATGAAATCAGAAGACTTGTCATCCTTTGATCTGTGCAAATGGAAAGATTGCTATCTACATAAGACTGATTGTGACAACTATGACTGGGCAGAATTTATCCTGGGACCAATAAAAAAGACCCTAGTCTAGGCTTTGGTCTAGGATCTGTACAACCAAGATCTGTAATACCAGAGTTCTGATTAAGACAAATGCAACTGAGCAGGTCTTCTGGAAACACAATGAAAGACCTTATCCTAGGCTTTGTCCTAGGATCAGTGCAAAAACCAAGACCACAAACTACAGAAGACTGATTAAAACAACAGTAATGGAACAGAACTTCTAGAACTGTAAAAAAAAAAAAAAAGACTCCATCCTAGGCTCCATCCTTTGACCTGTGCAAATACCAAAATCTCTATGTACAGAGTTCTGATTTTATCATCCATGATGGAGCAGAAGGTTTCCATATACCACAAAAGAACCTAGGGGAGAGTAAATGATCATGTATGGAGTCTGTAGTTATTCCCATGATAGTATACTTTAAGGGCAGCGAAACCCTGTATCTCTTAGGCCAAGGAAATTCCCTTTCTAATCTCCCCCAATATTTACTGTGCCTATGCAGAAAAAAAGGCAGCACAAACAATTTTTGGGGGTTTTGTTATTGTTGGTTTTTTTTTTCATTTTTTTGTGCTTTGTTTTGTTTTTATTTCAGGACCATGGTTATTGTGTGGTGGTTGTCTTTATTGCTGTCGTGCTTTATGGATTTTTTGTTTGATTTTTCTTTTTATATTGTTGCTGTGTTTCTCTTTCTTTTTCACTTTCTTCTCTCAAATTGATATTTATAGCCTCTAGAAGGACTCCACCCATTTTTTGCTTGTTTGATTTTTGCCCCATTTTGCTTTTTTCTTTTCTTCAAACAGAAGCACATATCTTGAATCATCTTGTTCTGCCTCACAAATTGAGGGGGAAATAATGGAGGGTACAAAGACCAAATAGTTGTATGATCAGTAAGTAGTAATAAAAAAATGATTGGACTTAAACACCAAATTCAAAGCCAACAGCAACAGAATCAGTACACAATATACAACAAGCTAGACATAGAGGGGGCCACCTATACTAGCAGCCCAGGGGGTGGGTGGAGGGAGGACAACTTTGGTGGTGGGAATTCCCCTGATTCACTGTCAATATGTATCTAAAATATTACTGTGAAAAATATGTAATTCACTTCGGTCAAAATTAAAAATTAAAAAAAAAGAGTGGTAAGTGCACGGGTCTGGAGTGGTGGCACAAATCCTAAGACATCTTTGCCTTGTATGTTCTAGCCTAGAACATACCGTGGTTCAATCCCCTGGTGTCCCATATGATCCCCCACCAGGAACGATTTCTAAGTGCATAGCCAGGAGTAACCCTGAGGGTCTTCAGGTGTGGCCGAAAAACAAAACAAAACAAAAAAAGAGTGGTGAGTGCAGTTAGAGAAATAACTACACTGAGAAATATAATAACAATGTCAATGAGTGCAGGAAGTAGAAAGCCTGTCTCTAATACAGGTGGGGGAAGGGGGATGATGGGGCATTGGTGATGAGAATTTTGAACTGTCTAAAGGGGGGGGTGTTCCTTTTGACTGATACCCATTACATGTATGTAATCATGGTGTTTATATAAAGATATTATTAAAAATAAGAAAAGCTTACAAATTAATAAACAATTTCTTTATTTACCATTATTTATTAATAACCAACTATAATTAGTTCATAGAATTCCCACATAGTTATGTAGAAATATTCAAATAAAAAAATAGGAAATATACCTAGAAATATACCTTGAAAATCATTTTAATTCACAGAAATAAAAAATGTCCCAAATGAGAATGTTGATAAAGTTTTCAGTTTGGAGGGTCACTTCTTCCTTTCTGTGGAAAAGGATGACCCATTGAATTGCACACCTTGGGGAAAATGAAATACTTCAGAGTATTTATGAAGATCCCCTAAATTGTCTTACATTGCCAATTTTGGGTTTGTTTTTGTTGACCACCTTTTGCTCTAAGATATTGCCTTGAAATTTCTCTCACCACCTAGTAACTGCCTTTTCTTTCCCTGCTTCAATTCAGGTAAGAGGAGAAAGCTGGAAGTCAATGGAAGGAAAACGTCTCTTCAATGATGAAAAGATAAAAATGCTACTTTCATTAGTGGATAAAAACAGTATCTCTTGTAAAATATACTTTGTTATCTAGTGTCAAGTATCAAGTTGTATATATTAGTATATTATATATATGTGTGTAGTACACTAGTATCTAGTATCAAGTTTTGCCTATTGAAACATCCTTTATTAAGGTATCATTTGTATATGTGTGTATATATTTATATATATACAACATATAATATTTACATATAAACGTATATAAATTCCTAGAGGAATTTAGTTTAGGGATATCTTTTAAAGGCTGATATATAAGAGTTTTCATTTATTGTTCCCAAATAAACTAGTATCTCTTATTTGTCTGGCCTTCTTTAAAAACTTTTTGATTTTAAATTTCTGCCATCCCATGACCTTTCACGGGGAGACATCTATAGAGGTTACATGCTAATATTTCCACTGATTCCTTTCATTGTTATTGGTGAGTTTCGTACATACGGTTCTTATTGTCTCCTAGAAGGGAGAGGTAAAATCAATTTCCTCTTCAACATATTGATAAACAACTCCAGATATAAGCGGTAGGGAGGAGAAGCTAGATTTACCTTTGTGTGACCTAGCCAGGAATGCTGGCAAAAATTAATTCCAGAATATTATGTCAACATTCCTTGAAGTTGTGGATATGATTTACATAGTAGGTCCTCTCTGTCCACTAGCAACTTTCATCTTGGTACTGTAAATTGCTTTCATTTTCCTCCCTCCGATCTCGGGGCTGGAGGAATTGTTGTGATAAATTATGGAGGTACAGAACTGAAAATGGTGTGTGGATTGTCTAAGAAATTGAGTGCAGTCAGCCTTAAAAGTGGTGGATGATGTGTAAAGCAGCTACCTCACCCTAGGCATGTCCCATATGTCAGCAATGAACAGCTGCTTTTAACTTTGCCTTTTTGCCTAGAGAGGGAGAGCGGCTGGATTTATTGAATTAATAACCACTCCATTATGTGTGTTTTGTTTTCCTGTGACCGTGAAATCTGGCTATAATGTTAGGAAAGTGTAAGACAGGTCTCCTTAGCAAACAAGGCGGAATCTATTTTGGGGGTCATTATTTAAGACTTAATCTTGGTAGTAGAAAAGCATAGGGAAATCCTTTTAAATTTGGAGGAGAATGTTGTGAACCATATTGAGTTAAAAAGGCATTTTATGGGTTACACAGAGAGATAGAAACTGGCTTTCACTATGATTTGTTGTCTGAAGCTCAACTACTGGCTGCAATGTGTTTGTGATTGTAGAAAGGTGTGCATCTGTGTGTGTGTGTGTGTTTAAATGTGTGTGCTCCTGTCCTCTCACTCGACATTTTATTTATTTATTTATTTATTTTTATTTTTAAGAAAGAATAGTTTCCTTTGCATTTTTTCTTAAGTATCTACATACTTGCAGAAGTGAAGACAAAAGGGAACAGTCTCTGCCTTTTCCAATCTAGACTGTGTTTTCTGAAGAGTTGGGAAGACAACACAAAAGACAGGGCACTAGGAAACAAGAACTGAACACATGTGGAAAAGGTTGTACCAGCGACCTTTATGACCTCTTGTGATCAAGAAGGTGTGAGATAAGTCTGCTATCAAAAGTTTTCCTCAAGGTCATTTTGATTAATGTTGATTTTCTTTCTTTGTCCCTTTCTTGAAGAAAAAAAAAGTCTACCAACTATTGTTCACAATTATCCTTCCACCTTCTTTACCCTCCACTATATTTTTATAGGAAAAAATACAGAAGGTAAAGGAAAAATGGTTTTATCAACTATTTTAGCACTTACCTATTTCCCTGTTACACTAAAATAAGAGAAGTAACTCCTGTTGGAAAGGCATAGAATAGTATTTCCGGAAGTGTTTTTTTT
>PVKC010013484.1:0-22918 GCA_004027635.1 Crocidura indochinensis | reverse complement strand
CCTCTCTCTCCCTTCCTCTCTTCTATTTTTTCCACACCTAGCTGTTCTCAGGCTTTCTTCTTGACTTGTCTAAAGGATCACTCCTGATAGTTCTGAGGATTGAATCCAGAGATGGTGCTATCAAAGATAATACCCTATGTTTGTGCTATTTCTTTATACCCAAAATACTTTTCATTTGGTTTGGGGAGGCACATCTGGAAGTGCTCAGAGCTTTCTCCTGACTCTGTACTCAAGGATCAGTTCTGGCAGTTTTTTATTTGGGGACCATATATTGTATGGATATAGAACTCAGGTGGATTGTGCAAGATGAGCACCTTACCCATATATTATCTCTCCAGGTTCCAGAATACATTTTTATAGCAGTAACAATATTTTACCTTCACAAATTCATATGGGTACTATGAATAGTTATCATTATACAAAACCTGAAATGTTTAAGACCAAGTTTAACTTGTATCTGTGAATAGTTACTCTGTAATTATTCCCTTTTGCAAAAAGAAACAAAACAAAACAAACAAAAACAAGAACTGTCCCCCTCCTCCCATTGCACACACACAACCAAACTTAGTTTCTTCATCATTGAGTTGAAATTTTACGAACTTTGAAAGGAAATAGTGCATGTGTAGAACCGAACAAGTTCAGGATGCACTTAGAAGAGATGACTGAACTCTTGGGACAGGGGCAGAGACATCTGGGCATCAGGAAACTTGAATGAAAGGCTCTAATGTCTATGCTTTCATCTCACCAATCTTGAACCATTTAGCCTCTTCTCTGGGGACTTCCTTTGTAATTTGTGTTTCAAAACTCTTTAATTTGATGTCCCTTGAGTTTTAAATGTCAGGCTATGTGGTGAGACCAAGCACTGGAACCCAGAGAGTGGCTGTTTTCAGGAAGCTGGTTCCTGTTTGTGGGACAGAGGTGGTGGAGACAGGGAAAGTTGTTTGGTAATTTGATATTCTAGTTATTCTGTCTGGAGCTGCCTCTTGTATAGACCCGAATAGGATTTCTGCCTAATTTACTTTTGATTTAGAGGTAAGAAAGCAATGCCAAGAATAGCTAGAATCAGATTTGCACAAAAGCATATTCTAGAGGAATGAGAGGAGAAATCAGTTGACTGCTTTCAGGAAGTCCCTCTCTGTCTTTCTTAATACCTTTAAGAAATATTAGTGGTTTTAAAATATAACTTTAGATTCCTCTCCATATCCCCCTCCATATTATTTAAGTGCATCAAACGTTTTCTTTCTGCACTGGTAGATATTGGACCTCCCTTAGTTGTGGTTAGAGATCATCCTTAATGGACTGATGGGGCCATATGCAGTGCTAGGGATCTAAATAGTATTGACTGAATGCTAAGCAAGAGCATTTGCCTTAGCAAATACAAGGTTTGATGTTTGACACTGTAATTCCTCCCTGGTGAATTGCCAGGAGTGATCCTTGAGCACAGAGCCAGAAGTACATCTTGAACACAGCTGGATAGGTCTCCTAAACAACAGCAACAAAAAAAAAATAAAAAGAGTCTGTTTGGTTAAAATGACAAGCTAACTATTTTATTGGTATAGAGCAGAAAGTGGTTGATTTTTTTTTTTTGGTCCTTCAAATATAAACTCAAGGCTTACTTTTGATTAAACAGCCACACTCTTCTCCATAGTTTGCACTAGATGCCTTCCATTATCCAATGAGAAACTAAATATGATAATGCCAGTAAAAGACTTGTCAGTAAAAAGACTTGTCTCAGGTCATGGACAGAAATTGCTCAATGAGTGTTCCTAACTATTACTATTTTAAACTATATACTTAAACTTATGTGATTTTAATGTGTTGTTTACAATGGTTGGCATCAATTCTTGTGATTTGATTGGTAACAGTGAGAAGAGTATTGCTTGCATTTTTGAGGGGTTCTCCCAACTTGATGCTGTGGCACCTGATAGTGCTCAAGGGAGGACCACATAGTGCTAAGGATTGAACCTGGGCTTCCTGCAGGCAAAATATATGCTGCAACCTATCGAACTATATTTCTAGCCCCCCAAATTAATTTTAAAGTGAGATATAAAGGTAAGATCAAAGGACTTCAAGGGATTCAGAGTAATAATAAAGTGAGTAGAGCTCTTGTCTTACATAGAGCACACCTGTGTTCAATCCCTTGCTTCCCATATAGTCTTTCAGAAGTGACTCATGAGCACAAAGTCAGGAGTAAGACCTGAGGTTTTAAGCCCCATCCTAAAAGAATGACAAAAAGACTTTTTTTCCCCAGAGGAACCCAAAATAACTGTGAATTGTTTTTTGGGGGGCCACACCCGGTGATGCTCAGGGGTTACTCCTGGCTATGTGCTCAAAAATCACTCCTGGCTTGGGGAACCATATGGGATGCCGGGAACAAACTGTGGTTTGTACTGACTCAGCAGTATGCAAGGTAGAAGTCCTACTGCTTTGCTATTGCTCTGGCTTTAATTAATGTAAATTTTATATTGTCATCCCTTTGATGTGTTCTTAGATTACTTCCTTGTATACAAAGTTTTGAAGTTATTTCTTCCCTCATTTCTCCCATTTATTCTTGACTTCAAATGCATCCATCATTTTCTGTCATTTTGACTTCTTCTGTAATAGAATATACATGTTTGTTTATATGTGTACAAATGCACATATATGCTATATGAACTACATATATTTAAATCATTGCAGGTCTGATATAGTAAGTGTTTCAAGCTGTAAGGCCATTTTTGTTGTTTTTGAGACACATTCAGCAGTGGTTAGGGTTACTTTTGGCTCTGTGCCCAGGAATTACTCCTGGCAGTGCTTGGGGGATAATAGTGGGTACTGGGGATCAAACTTGGGTCAGCTGAATGCAAGGCATCCCCTCTGTACTATTTCTCCAGTTCTCTAGGATTATTTTTTTTTCCATAGCTCCTTCTCTTGCCACACACCCCCTTTGCTAGTATTAATTGCTCCTTTCTGTGTATAGGTAGATTGGGTATTGATTCTGTTGACATTGACTTTGGGTTTGGTGTTTTGTTTGTTTGTTTTTTCTTTATTTAAATATCTTGATTACATATATGATTGTGATTAGGTTTCAGTCATGTAAAGAACACCCCACTCACCAGTGTAACATTCCCACCACCAATGTTCCAAATCTCCCTCCATCCCACCCCACCCCCCACCTGTACTCCAGATAGGCTTTCCAATTCCCTCATTCATTCACATGCTTATGGTAGTTCTCTGTGTAGTTGTTTCTATAACTACACTCACAACTCTCTGTGGTGAGCTTCATGAAGTGAACTGGAAATTCCAGCCCTCCTCTCATTGTCTCTAAGAATTGTTACAAAAATGACTTTAATTTTTCTTAAAACCCATAGATGAGTTAGACTATTCTGCGTCTTTCTCTCTCCCTCTGATTTATTTCACTCAGCATGATTGATTCCATGTACATCCATGAATAGGAAAATTTCATGACTTCATCTCTCCTGACAGCTGCATAATATTCCATTGTGTATATGTATCACAGTTTCTTTAGCCATTAGTCTGTTGAAGGGCATCTTAGTTGTTTCCAAGAGCATGGCTATTGTGAATAGTGCTGCAATAAATATAGGTGTTAGGAAGGGGTTTTTGTATTGAATTTTTGTGTTCTTAGGGTATATTCCTAGGAGTGGAATAGCTGGGTCGAATGGGAGCTCAATTTCCAGATTTTGGAGGAATCTCCATATCGCTTGCCATAGAGTTTGGACTAGATGGTATTCCCACCAGCAGTGGATAAGAGTTCCTTTCTCTCCACATCCCTGCAAGCACTGATTGTTCTCATTTTTTGTGATGTGTGCCAATCTCTTTGGTGTGAGGTGGTAACTCATCATTGTTTTGATTTGCATCTCCCTGATGATTAGTGATGAGGAGCATTTTTTCATGTGCCTTTTGGTCATTTGTATTTCCTTTTTATCAAAGTTTGATAGGATTATTTCTTAAATTGCTCCTGTTGCATCATTGTTCTCAAGTGAATATTGTCTCCTTCCACTGACTGCTGTGGAAGTGAATTCCCCTGAAATAGTTGTGCATTGTCTGCAGTCAGTATTGTCATGGAAGTGAGCTGCTGGCATGCTCTGACTGGAGACCTGGGATACTGCCAAGTGCATGGCATAGAGCCCACAACTAAGTTCTTTCTGCTTCCAGATGTCAGTACAACTGATGCTGAAAGACTTTGCTCTTGTCTGATGGCACGTTGCTGATTTTGAAATATGGTTTCAAGATGATAATCATCTTCCTGTTTTCAAATGTATTTCTCATCACCTCACATTTCCTAGACTTCTTGCTGCTAGTCTTGGCTATTATAATTTGTGATATTTTCCCTGCTACTTATTTATTTATTTCCTTTTTATTTGAATCACACCCGGCAGCACTCAGGGGTTACTCCTGGCTCTACACTCAGAAATTGCTCCTGGCAGGCTCAGGGGAACCTTATGGGATGCCGGGATTCCAACCACTGTACTTCTGCATACAAGGCAAATGCCCTACCTCCATGCTATTAGCTGTCCGGCCCCTCCCATTATTTTTTTTAACGTTAATCAAGAGCCAAGATTTACAGAACTATTGATAGCCTGGTTTTAACCTTGCAATATTTTCGTACCAGTCCCACCCACAGTGTTCCCATGCTATCTTCTGCCACCTTGAAAGGCACATTTCAAAGTTCTGTGATTGTAGTTTATATGTCATGTTTTCAGTGCTACCTAGCTAGTTTGGTGCTTTGGATATATTGTAGCTATCCTACTTCACCTATGCCAAGCTCCTAACCTCTGTTTCTTCATTACTTCCTTTTCTCTTCTTCCTTTGCTCTTTGATTTCTTTCTTTTTCATCCTCTGTATAATCTTTGGTTGAGGCTGATCTAGACATCCCCTTTTACTATATGTATGTGGCACATATTCTCTATTTTGGGGGGGGGTTGGGCCACACCCAGTGACGCTCAGGGGTTACTCCTGGCTATGCACTCAGAAGTCGCTCCTGGCTTGGGGGACCATATGGAAGCTGGGGGATTGAACCGCGGTCCGTCCAAGGCTAGCGCAGGCAAGGCAGGAACCTTACCTCCAGCACACCGCCCGGCCCCCATATTCTCTATTTTTATGCACATACCATGATTTACATTACTGTTAATGAGCCATGCATGAATTCATCTTTTCTTTTAGCCTAGTAGTATTTGATTATGTATATATACCACCAGTTCTTTACCTGCTCTTGGGCATTTGTTCTTTTTAGATATTGGCTATTATGAATAGAGGTCAATAGAAGCATAAATATCTTTTGGGTGTAGGGTTTTGGTGCTCTTGGCCTATCTGTTCAGGAAGTAGTATTTCCAAATCAAAGGATGAATTACTTGGTATTCCTACCAGTAATGGATGAGGTTCTGTTGATTGTTATGTTGATTTGCATTTCTCCAATGATAAGTGATGAAGAACATTTTTTCATATGCCTATAGGTCATCTGTTTGACTTAAGGTATATACATTTGATATTAACCCTTTGTGGGTTATTTTCTCTCAGTCCGTGGGTTTTCTTTTTATTCTAGTCATTCTTTTGTGGCACTGAAGTTTCTTTAATTTGACATAGTCTCCATTGTTTATTTTTTTGTGTTTGCATGGTCAATGGCATTGAGTTGTTGAAGATGTCTCTAGGTTCAATTTCACGAAAGTTTCTACTCATATATTCCTAAATATAATATCTGGATTCGGGTCTGATATTGAGGTCTTTAATTCATTTTGAATTTACTTTTGTGGAAGGTATATAATTGTGGTCTGAGTTCATTTATCACATGTGGCCAACCAGATTCCCCATATCATTTGTTGAATAGGACTTCCTTACCCCACTTCCTTCCACCAAGCTCCTCTTGGAGTTAAAATATTATTAATTATATATAAACATATATATGTTTATTATAAATTATTATTAGTATTAATACTCATTTTGACTTTGGGGCCACACCTGGCAGTACTTGCATTATTTCTGACTCTGCACTTAGGTTACTCCTGGGGAGTGGAGTTATGGGGCCATATGGGATGCCAAGAATCAAACACGCATTTTCTACATATAAGGCAAGCACCCTAACTACTTGACTATTTCTGTGACCCCTAGTTTTTTTTTAAATATTAATTGTTCCATATACTTGAGGATCCATCATTTATATTTTTTTGGTCTTTATTATTGTGCTGCACTGTCTTGATTACTGTAGCATTAAAGTATAATTTAAAGTTGGGTAGACAAAAGTTTCCTATCTTCTTTTCCCTGTGATTTTTCAACTTCATTTTTTATTAGTCCATTACAAACTTAACAGCATTTGGCCTATGTCTTATAAAATGTCATGAATATTTTTATAGCGACTATGATGAATCTGTATAGTGCTTTGGGAAGGGTGCCAATTTCAAGCTCTTTCCTTTTTACTAATACTTTATCTTGGTATTCTTCACAGTTATTTTATTGGAAGCTGAAACTAGCTTAGAGACAGATGTTTACTCTCTCCAAAGTCACTGCTTTTCTAACCAAGAAAATGAATGTATTCTTATTCTGCTCTCTGTCTTTTTATTTACTTCACATTCTCCACTGGATCTTAAGCCACAGCAGAAAAGAGATTGTTGTTGCTTGGCGGTGCCAAGTCTGAATAGACATGCTTCAGAACCCAAGTTTCAGATGGGAGAGATAGTGCAGGGAGGAAGACTCATGATTTGCATTCAGGTGACTCTTAGTTGACTTTCAGCACCACATTGTCTGCTAAGAATCAAGGTGTATAGCCCTGCAGGCCTTGAATATTGCCAATCATCAGCATCACAGAACTCAAGCAGCACCACATCCTTGTACCCTTCCACTGAATCCACCAGCCAGTTTGTTGGATATTGCCAGGAGGTTCTCCTGGGCATAGACTCCCTCTCCTGAAAGCCCAAGTATCAAGAGACTGCACTACCTTTCTTCCTTTGAAGACATAATTGGGCAACCTCAAATCCACATGGCAGTGAATGAGGCCCCTGGTTCTGTCAAGGTTGCTTCCAAGAAAGAAAATCCATTTTGGAGACAGGAATTGGGGTTGGGGATTATACAGATAGCCTGGGATTGTGAATAATTTGGAAGGCTGCAAGTTTGTGCTCTTAGCCTAGACCCCCAACTTTGACTTCTAGATAACAGAGACAACTGACCAAAGGAGGAAGTTGTACCTTAATGTCTCTAAGGCAGAATTAGAAGGCTTCTAGTCAATCTGTGGAATAATGAAATATCATAATTATAGACTATTGGGAATGTGATTTGTCATAAGTATAATTGGGGGATGAGGACACATTCTAGGAAGCAGTAACTAGTCTTCAATGAGCAGAGTCTTCTGCTTCTGCAGCTTCTCTACCTGTGCACCCATTTCTCTGCTTCTCTTTGTCTCTTCGCTTTCCTCCTCTTTCTTCTCCCCTCCCTCCCTATACCATGGAAGACTGTAACACTCCCCTCTCTACACTCCGAAATCACTATTGGCAGGTTCAGGGGACCATATGGATGCAGTGTCTGTCCTGGCTTGGCAGCGTGTGCAAGGCAAATGCCCTACCGATGTGCTATTGGTCCAGCCTCAGAAACGCTTGATTTTCTTTTAGAAATTGAGCTCTAAAAGAGTTGGGAACAAGATCATGCCTTGATATAGTTTTCCTCATAATTTTATTTAGTGACTTCTCATCCTGCACTTTGACACATCATTCTATAAGTCATAATTTTATAAATTTAAAAAGATGTAGGTGGGTAAACAAATATGGGTTCAGCACAAAGGCAAGCACTAAATTTATTAAGTGAACTCTTTTATAAAGCCTACCTAGGATGTTGAATGCTGCTTCAAAAAGAAAATTACTGACAAAAATCACAAAAAATATGAAATAAAATTATATGAGGGGTAGCTCAATAAAATGAATCTAGTTTTAGTCTTTCTTTCCTGTGGGGCTGGGGTTTGGACCCCATCTGAATGTACTCAAAGTTTACCTCTGATGATGCTTGGCGGGGGAGGAGGGTGGGGAATCATGTGTGGTGATGGGAAAGTGAACCTAGGTTAAGAGCATTCAAGGAAAGGAAGATTTTATTGCCTTACTATCTCTGCCCCCGTCCCTTTGTTAAGTCAGTGGGTCATAATTTATGGGGACAGTGTGACGCAGTTTGTTTTTAGTTACAATTTGGTTGTGATTTGGAGTACACAGAGTGCTGTTAAGAATTACTTATGGCTTTGTTCTCATGGATCACTTATATCTGGACTCTGGGATTCCATTTTTTAATGTTAAAAACAAAACATCAATGGGGCTAAAGCAACAGTACAGTATGTAGAGTGCTTGTCTTGTGCACAGCTGACCTGAATTCCATACTTGACATTTCATATGATTTCCTAAGCTTGCCAAGAGTGATCATTAAGCACAGAATCAGGACTAATACCTGACCACTGCAGAGGGAAGTCCTCAAACCAATGAACCAACAAACAAACAAAAACAAACGGGACCCTAAACACATATACATACATGAACTTTAACTTTTATACCTTTCACTGAGGATGAACAAATTGCTTTCATGAAAGTTGGATAGATTGTGGTCCTCACCATCAAGGTTCCAAGTAATCAACAGAGAAGTTTGGGATTCTTTATAGTCTAATTATTCATTTTATTATTATTCTAGTTTAGGGAACTAGTTTATAGTAGCATTTATGTTTTCTAGGATTGATGTTCATCATTTCTGCCCACTCAGCCCTGTGACACCTCCATACTGGAATACTCTGCAGCCACAAGAAAAATAGATTTATGATGGAATTGTAGGGGATGATGGTGAGAAGAAGTCAGAGGCAAGAGGACAAATTCAAAATAAACTCACTTATTTACTGCTTAATATTTAAAAGAATATCTTTCAAATTTCAGTGCATGTAGTGAGGGTATGGTTTTATTTATTTTTTTAGGCCCACACTTTATTGTGCTCAGGCTTATACCTGTCCCTGTGCTTAGAGATCTCTCTTGATAGTGCTCAGGACACCATGTGGGGATGCTAGGGCTTGAATCCAGATTTCTTGTAGGAAAGATAAACATCCTAATCTTTAAACTATCACTTTGGCCCTTTCTTTTTTATTTTTAAATTATTTCCTTCAGAGAACTTACACTTTCAGATAGCAGCATCATATATTTCTTCTCCATGCTGTGATCACTGTGGGGAAATGTGGAAGGAGAAGAAACCGTTGTATGGGGTGTCTGTATATATTCAGTAGAAAATTCCCATACAACTGGAGGGTGAATGTTTGTGTTCACATGCTTTTCAGGACTTTTTGCAGAAGGGCTTTTCACATTGGTTATTTTTGAGGAGAGATATTGATGAAACAAGAGTATTTGAGACAATTGAATGTCGTGGAGTGAACCTGTCCTCATGGTTCCCGATGGGCGAATGCACCCAGGTAGCCTGTGCCATTAGCATCCCCAACAGAGAGCAGAATGAAACATGGACCAGATCTCTCTGCGATGCAGAATTTTTTTTTGGGGGGGTGGGGGCCTGGAAGTTATTGAGAACACAAAGGAAATCTTTATATTTTTGGGATCCAAGAGAGAAGAGCTAAGTGACATTTTCAGCAGTGAGTGAAAGTTGCCAGCCCCAGTGGCTCCTCTAGGTTGGTATCCCTCTTCCCATCCACTCTCCTCAGCATTCTTTCCCAACAGAGTGTCATCCTGGTGATAGTGTAGGTTAGATGCCAGATGAGGTCCATGCTAGGAGATCCTGAAGCACAGAGCAGAGAGAAGGTGCCTATGTTTAGGTAATGACAATAAAAGCAAAGGGAGCTAGGAATGCTGAGTTCTGGAATATTCCATTCACACTTCAATTAATTGTGAAGAGAAAGAGACACAGAAGACTTGTCAACCATAGTGGGAAGGATTATCAGGGGGGTCTTACTCTTGCCTTGCACTCAACTGATCGTGATTTGATCTCTGAATCTGTGTAGGGTCCCCTAAATACCACTATCAGTGCAAACCCAAAAGTTGAAATGACCATGATGCCCTTAACAAGTTTACATCTGTCTTAGACTGCCCATGGAAATACACTTTTCTCCCCGACATTTATTAGGTTTTCTTGTTTTCATGAGTTGGCATTTTCTTGAGAGCCTTGGGTAACTGTTTTAAAATTATAATTCATTTGTGTGTGTCTTGTCTCTGTGTGTGCCTGGGTCTGGTTATTTAAGTTGATGCAACCACAGCTGCATGCTGTACATTTTCAAGAACATTTGGGGTGTGAACTTTTGGGAGGAAGCCAGAGAAGCTGCTCAAGTTCCCAGAGCTGTGAGATGGGGCCAGAGCACCCTGTAGAATCCAAAAGCACAAGGAGATTTCTGAACTTGTAACCTTCTCTCAGCTCCACCTGTTCTCACTTAGTTCAAGTGGGAAAGTGGATCTTGTAAGGCAATTGTGTTGGGCTTCATATTGTTTTCACTTGTGCAATAAAAACAGCTCTTCTGTTGTTGCAGAGATCCTTACTGGCTCTGTGTTGCTTCTCATTTCTGGAAGCAGATGGAGGAAGAAAAGTCTGGAGAAAGACTAAAGATGATGAGGCAAAACGGGGAAAGCACTAGAAAAGCAGAAAGAGCTGACTGTATACAGCTGTCCAGGGCATTTGCCAATACTTTCAAAGAGGAAAATTGGACTTCATTCTTCACTATTTATTGGAAGAAGGAAATACCAGATGCACGTTGATGAAGCCATATAGAGCTGTGTGAAAAGGTTCTTTGACGAAAGGGCATTAAAGAACAAGAGAGTAACTGCAGTTGTAGCTTATTCATTAAGTTTGAGGGATAAGTATTATCTTTTTGAAAAGTAAGGATTAAGTCATATTAAGTTGTAACTTGGTAATTGCATTTCTGGCAGGAGTTTTTGGGCAGTGAAACAAACAGGGACATTGTTACCCTCTTGTGTAATTTATTGGAAAAGAAATAAAAATACCCAGTATAGATGGCAAAAACTGGGTCCCCGAGATAAGGAATTTACTGGATTATATTAAATTCCACTCTTGAAAAATCTGAACAGTTGGCTCTTCATTTCTCCCAAGTCTATCTTTTCTGCAGGCTCATTTGAGGTTGAATTTCTCTCAGTTCTTTCTAAAGTCTCCAACTTAAAATAGTTGCCGCTTTTAAAATTTCTCTTGTTTTGAATCCATTGCTAATGGTCATCCCACTTTTTACTTATATCTAGACCTGGAGATATTTGCTTATATTTTTGCTTCTTTTTGCCTATTTGGTGCCCCTCTATACTGTAAAGTCTTGAAGGGGTGATCCTCAGTCCCCAGTATTCAGTGAGTTGTTTTTCCTTCTAATAATACTTTTTAGATACTTTCTATGGAAACATCATCTCTTGAGGTATGCCTGGTTTCAAATTTTAGTGTTTGTGTTTTTGCTGTTGTGTCAGTGATAACTGTCAAGCAGAAGAACTGGTTCCCATAGAATATTCAATGAAGATAGAAGCTACTCAGGACTATTTGCTTAGATTGAAGGTGGAATAGAGTCCATGTTCAAAGCTGGTTGAGGGCCATATGCTTTTGAGGCTAGGGATTCCTTTTCTGTGACAGGCTGAGAAGTCCATTTGCCTGGCCTCTGTGGTTGTTTCTTTTGTTGCACCAAACTTGTCCATTGTTAGAGTTACTTTCTGTTCACCGGGCTCTATCACTCTGAAAATGAAAATAAAAGTAAAGATAGGGAAACCTATTATTGACATGAACAAATGAGTTTTCTACCTTTCACCACATGTTATAGAAGTTATAAGGAGATAGTAACTGGAGAAATGCATTGTATTCATGATAAAATCAGGATTCTGGCTTGCGATCATCAGAACGAAGTGGCCAAGGACAGAAGTAGTATGTGAAAAACTTTTATCTAAAGCCACTTACTATGGGGCACAAATAGCTACAAAGAACTAAATTAGATACTTTGGAGAATTTTCCTATCATTGGAAGACACAATAAAAAGGATCAACAAGAGGATATGATCTTTGTTTTGACATTTTCTTCTCTATTATTTTCTTCCCCTATTTTATAGATTTTTTTTCCTCACCAAAGATACTTAGAAAATGCACCTTAGAGATTCCTTGGATTAGCCAACTGAAATGTCTAATATCCAGTGAAGACAGATACTAAACAGGAACATTTTGTGAGTTGGAGAAATCTTTTCTCTAAGTCATATAATGTATTCTGAAAAAAATGATATGTAATAATCTGGTTCTGGTGTTTATTTGTGTTGTGTGTGTGTGAGAGAGAGAGAGAGAAAGAGAGAGAAAGAGAGAGAAAAAGAGGAAGAGTTCACAGTGTACCAGTTTATGATGTTATTGTGAGTTTTCTTTTCTTTGGAGAGATTCAGTGTTTTATGGCAAGTGAGAGGTGTGTGATGTCATCTGAGGAAACTCATTGGTTCTAGGGCATGGAAGAGTGTTCTCTTGTGAGTAGCTGACACCCTGGCACTGTCTCCCTTTCTCACTGGGCAGAGGAGGTGTAAGCTTTCAGGGACTCCTCACAACTGTCCATATGAGGGGCTGGTGAAGCTTTTGCAACGAGGAATTTGTTTCATACTGCAAAAATTCCCTGAAACGCTGGAGGCTCAGATTCAACCAGGCAGCCAGTCTATAGTGAGTTTGCCTTCAGCTGTCCTGAAATCTAATCCTGGAGTGTACCTTGTTGACAACTTCTAGTCTTGCTGATTTTCCCTGGAGGTCAAATAGGGAAGTGAGGATGATGACACCTGTTTCTAATGTTTTGTTCCTGTGTGATAATTAAATATGAATAAGAGAAGGGGAAACAGGAAAGGAACATCCAGTTTTCACAACTCCTGGCTTTGAGTTCAGAAATCGCTCCTGGCAAGCTCAGGGGACCATATGAAAATTGATCCTGGGTTGGTCCCTGGTCAACCATGTGCAAGGCAAATGCCCTACTGCCCTACTGCTGTGCTATCAGTGCAGCCGTATCTTATTTTTCAAATACCATGTTGGCACAGGTACAATGTTGCATTAGAATAAAAGGTTAAGGTATGTGTTAAATGAATCAATAATAATGATAAATCTCAGTGGTTGAGGTTAGATGTTTTGCATCTAAGCTGGGTTCAAGTCCTGTTACCTCTCTACCCCTCAATCTGAATTCAGTATCTCAAAAGCAGAGAGAGAAGCAATAGAGTAGCAGCACAATATGAAGTGGCTTGCTTGACATTACATTTCCCTGCTGTATTTTATTTTGACCAAAGTGGATTACAAATCATTCACAGTAGTATTTTAGGTATATAGTGACATTAAATCAGGGGCATTCCCACCACCAATGTTGTCCTCCCTCCACGCCTGTTCCCAGCCTGCATCCCATATCACCCCTCCTTTGCTCCCTGGGCTGCTAGTATAAATGGTCCCTTCTGTGTCTAGCGTGTTGTAGATTGGGTATCGATTCTGTTGTAATTGACTTTGGATTTGGTGTTTAAGTCTGATCATTTTTTATTTCTACTTGATGTTCATACGACTGTTTGGTCTTGGTGCCCTCCATTATTTCCCCTTCAATGGTTCAAGCTAGGTGGTTCTATTTTAAGGTAAGAAAATAAAAAAGGGGGGGCAAAAATTCAAACAAGCAAAAAATGGGAGGAGTCCTTCTAGAGACTATAAAAATCAGTTTAAGAAAAGAAAGGGAAAGGGGGAGGAAAAAAAAGAAAGGGAAAAGGAAGGAAAACATAAAAATAATACAAAAAAATCAATCCCCTCAAACAAAACAAAACAAAACAAAAAAAACAAAAAAGCAAAACTAAAACAAAAAACCTGAAGAGCACCACAGTAATAAAGGCAACACCAAACACTAACCACAGTCCTGAAATAAAGACAAATCAAAGCACAAGGGGAAATAAAGGCAAAGGAAAGAAAAAAAAAAAGCAACAACAGTTACAAAAAATTTATTTGTGTTAATTTTTTTGCATAGGTACAGTAAAATTGGGGAGATTATAAAGAGAATTCCTTTAGCTCAAGAGATGCCGGGTTTCTTCACCCTTGAAGTATACTATCATGCAGGCTCCGTACATGCTCTTTTACTCTCCCCTAGGTCCCTTTGTGATGTCCGGGAGTTTTCTGCTTCGTCATGGATAATAAAATCAGTCGTCTGTAGCTAGTGATCTTAGTATTTGCACATGTCATAGGATAGAACCTAGGATGGAGTCTTTCTTTACAGTTCCAGAAGATCTGTTCCATCAGTGTTGTTTTAATCAGTCTTCTATAGTTGGTGGTCTTGGTTTTTGCACGGATCCTAGGATGAAGCCTAGGATAGAGTCTTTCATTATGTTTTTAGAAGTTCTGCTCAGTTGCAGTTGTCTCAGTCAGACTTCTGGAATTAGAGATCTTGGTTGTTTATTTTTTATTTTTTGGTGTAAAATAAAAATAACATCCTGGGGGGCTGGAGAGATAGCACAGCGGTGTTTGCCTTGCAAGCAGCTGATCCAGGACCTAAGGTGGTTGGTTCGAATCCCTGCATCCCATATGGTCCCCCATGCCTGCCAGGAGCTTTTCTGAGCAGATACCTGAACACCACCAGGTGTAGTCCCAAAACCAAAAACAAAAAAAACAAAAAAAAAAACAAAAAACAAAAAAACCACCACCAACAGAAAAGTAATGTCCTGGTTACAAATATGTCTGCTATAATTTGAAGTACTTGGTAGAGAGACAGAGAGGCTGCCAGAACTCTTGCTCCATTTGGCCCCTGGCATTGACTTGATTCAGGGGAGGTTCTCATTTTAGCTTAAAATTATGTAGTCACCTTGATTTGTACTGCAGTGAGCAGGCTTCATGTGTGCCATGTTCCCATCACATCCTCCACTTGAGTGTCTCATTTCAACTCCCCTCTGCCCACATCAAATCAGTTTTGAAGCTCAGTTTTGAAAACCATTTCTCAAGTTCTGTTGCCTTAGGTCATTTTTTGTTGGTGTTCCTTTACTGTTTGGTTTCTTTATTCCACACATGAGAAAGATAATTCTGTGTCTGTCCCTGTCTTCTTAATATCACTCAACCTGATAGTCTCCATGACCTAGCAGCAAACTGTATGCTTTTTTTTAATAGTCAAGGTATGTGCCACTGTATGATGTACTGTGGTTTCACTTCTCCCATGTGTTCTTGGACACTTGGGTGGTTTCCAGATTTTGGCTATTGTGAATAGAGTTGCAACAAATATAGGAGCTATAAGATCTTTTCTAATTAGAGTACTTGGGTCCTTGTGGAAGATGATCAGAAGTGGAATTACAGGATTCTATGACAGCTCTATTTTCAGTTTTTGGAGAATTGTCCATACTGTTGTCTGGGATGCAGCTCATTTCTAGACCTGTAGGATGGAGATTCATCCTGTTTCTGGCCACATTTAATGTGTTTTAGATCTATTTTAGTGCCAAGTGACCTCTGGAGACCCAGAAATCTGATGCCAATAGGTATGGCTCAGTTCCCAGTGTAGTAAAAACATGGTTTGGATGCTACTTTGTGTTTCTTTAGTGTTCCCTTTCCTTTCCTTTTTCCTTGAGAAATGCTCTCCAGAGGTCTCCTCAGAACATCTGTTTTTAGGGTTTCTTCCTATTCATGGTTAAAAAGATGGTGTGAATTGTTCTAGGAATATTTTTCTTTTTCCGAATTTCTTTCAAAGGTTTCAAAAAATTAAAGTGGTGGTGTTTGGGAGAATGTTTGGGTGACTCGGTACTTAACCAAAGTATCAGAATTGGATCTGAAGACCCAGAAGAGCAAGGCTTTTGAGTCTATTGGAACTACTAAGTTACAGGCCTACAGGAGTCCCTGGCTCAGAAACAGCTTTGGTTTCCCTCAGGAGCTTGGTTTGCCTCAGAAGTCCCAGTTTCTGTGCAAATGAAATGACTCTCTGTGGGTGGTGGAACAGAGTTCAGAGAATGCAGATCATATGCACCCATGTTTTCTTTTACCAAGAGCACTTGAAATTTTTTTCTATATCTTTGCAGCCTGGTCTGGAAGCTGAGCATTAAAGCTAAGACCTCAGTTAGAAACAAAGCCAGTAAGAACAATCATATTTCTCAGGTCAAGATCATGTTGGAGCTGATAGGTTGAGGATTTCCAAATCCACTCCAGATCCCACAGTTCAATAGGAAAACTTGACAGAGCCAGCATTTCAGTATGATCGTAACTGTGACTTCTTCCAGATGAAGTGTCACAGGCAGAAGCAGCTAAGAGAAAAGAACTAATTTCCAACAATCCTTTCTCAGTGCAACCATGCAGGGTTTGTTCTGTTGCCTCAACCAATAATAACAGCCCCTGGGAAATGTTATTTGGAAAACTTGCTGAGATATAGTGCTGGTCACATAGCCCCTGTTCCTAAATTTTTGATTTCTAGAGTTCACATTGATGCAGCATTTATACACAGAGGACTTTGAGGAATAACTGAAATTTTACATATGGTTTTTGCTAGTATCTTCTTGGGCAACTATATTAATTAACTTACTGAACATTGAAAGTCCATGCTGGTCCACCACGCAATTAAAGACCATGACAACTCCAAGAATGTAATTAGCAAGGGCAGGTTTATTGACTGGCTAGTTAGGCTTGCAGATCTATCAACAGACAGAGGACTGGAGTCCGGACAGCAAAGCAAGAGGGTTTTTATAGGGTTTGGGCTATAAGTTTTAGGCTTATGGGGGGTGGGGGGCTAGGCAATGTCCAATCAAGAGTTCAATTTATCTTTTTTTAATACTGCTCAGGGTTCCCCCTCTGGGGGAGGTGGGACTGTGATGCAACTTCCTTGTCACACATTCTGACTTTGCTTATGTAGATTGCCCATCCTGCCAGATGTTTGATGGTCCGCTGATTGGGGTGGGACCATCCTGTGTCAGGAATATTTTGTTGGCACATCATACATCTTATGATAAGGGAGAACCATCCTTTGTCAGGAACATTCTGTTGGTTCATCTGCACCCCATGTCAGGAACATCACACATCTTATGATAAGGTGGGGGGGGGGCACTTGGACAAATAACAGAACTTTAGCAAGAATTCAGCCAACGTTTGACTTAAGCAAAAGTTCAGCAAAAGTTTAACTTGAACAGGAGTCTGGCTTAAGCATTACAAGTTATTGCTAGGCCTTGATGACTATATTCTAAACATGCCTTTTCCTAACTTTATACATACACTGACACACACATATACATATTCTAAATTCTACTTCCACAAACATCACTGTTTGTTACTATTAAATAATATACATTTTACGTATGTGAATTGGAGATAATAATAGTAATTAATTGTTTAGGAATTTTGTTGATTATTTCTTGTTTCATGCATGCATAAACCAAAGCTCACTCACCCTGTGCCTTGTAATTGAGCACAATCTCTTTGAGAACCTTCTATGAGTTAAACACTGATAATACTTAGAGGTTAGCTCACTGAGACACTGCTTTATGGAATATATAATCTAATCTGCAAACTTATATGTAATTAAAATTTGTGGTAAATGTTCAGCAAGATACAAATGAAGTGTATAATGGATATTGACATGGACTACCCCCCAAGTGAAGGACCAGATTCCCTGCAGAAACTTCCAATATAATCTCTGATTAACAGTCAGATCAGGGGAGCATTAAGTGGTGTTTTGCCCAGACATCTCTGGGAAGCACCACTGGAAAGAGAAAGCAGGTCAGTGTGAGTGGAGAAGGTAGACAAGATGGAGTCAAAGACCACATCCAAGCTACATAATGTAGCTTGGCAGCTTGGCTGCTATCAGGTGCAGTGGGAGGCTTCCTAAAGTTGTTTAGCAGTTTGTGATCAGAGCTGGGTGGGTTGTTGTTTTGGAAAGAACACCATGGTGAGATTTGATTGGAACAGGTAACAACTTAGGAAGCCTTTGCAGAAACCTGAGTTCCATTGGTTATAACCTGAGTTAATGCTCTAGTTGGTTTGGAGATGGAGAGATGGCTGGTATTTGATAAAAGATATCCTTAGTTACTTGCTTGATTATTTAAACATTTCATCTTGAACTATTTTTACTGACCTCTCACTATTATCATTATATAATGTGGAGGATTGGATGGAATAATGTAGTTTTTTTAATGTGCAACAATGATCGGGATTGATTATGGCTATCCTGAAAATTGCACACCCACTAATTTGAATAAATCTTACTATTGCTATAGTCATTTGGGAAGAGGGTTTCTTAAGGTAAAAAAAGACACAAGTTTGGTTTTTATTATTATTACTATGGTTTTTACTTAATGCCTGGTAGTTCTCACCTATTACTTTCGACTTATTGTTTAGTTTGTCTTAGAGTCAAACAAGCCATTGCTTTTTCTTTCCTTTTTTTTTTTTTTTCTTTGTGGGGGTCACCCAGCAGTGCTCAGGGGTTACTCCTGGCTCCATGCTCAGAAATTGCTCCTGGCAGGCACGGGGGACCATATGGGGCACCGGGATTTAAACCGATAACCTTTTGCATGAAAGGCAAACGCCTTACCTCCATGCTATCTCCCGGGCCCCGCCATTGTTTTTTCTATAGCTGAGCTTCTGTTTGCTTTTTTGAAATCATTGTGGATTGGTATTGATGTTGGTCAGGCCAATGAGAGACTATTATTTAAGTCAATTTCCTTGTATATCTCTTTTTATCATTTTAGTTTGAGATGGTAGATTGGTGAAGGTACTAATTTTAGTTATTGCAATTTTCTTTAGCTAGGCATTTTCCAAGTACCATTTCATCTTTGCATTTTCCTAAATGATTTAGGTTGTTTTTAAATGGCCTATACTGAACATTTTCCATTATTTTCTGATGTAAATATTAAGGATTGTACAGACACTTGAACTCCTTTTCAGTTGTTGGAATCTCCAAGCAAGTCTGAGAGGAATTTCTCTTCACATATACCTTGGGTCCCTTTTTTACTTTATTTTCTTCCTCCATTGCTTTCTTTTTGCCCCAAATAATTTGAAAACAAATCAAATCACAGATAGTATTCCCCCCAGCTCTTTCACTAGGTATATATAAGTGTGTCTTTAGGTTAAAAAGATCTTTTCAGAGATATGGGCTGAACAATAATTCCTCAGTATCTGGAAGTATTTTTTTTTTTTTTTTGGTTTTTGGGCCACACCCAGAGACGCTCAGGGGTTTCTCCTGGCAGGCACGGGGGACCATATGAGGAACCGGGGGATCGAACCGTGGTCCGTCCTAGGTTAGCACAGGCACCTTATCTCCAGCGCCACCGCCCGGCCCCCTAGTATCTGGAAGTATTTAATTAGCTTTCCATTTACCTAATTTGACCTGTTTGGAATTGAGATTCAATTCAAGTACCTGATTCACACCCTATGTAGTCCCTCAAGTTTTGTTCAGATATGTGTTCTTTACTCCTTTTATCTTTCATTATATAAGTGTAGAGTGAATTGTAGTGAAATAAAAAGTATTTGTCAAATTTAATTATTTTTTAAAAGAAACATTCATAAATGTAGTGACTTGGGCTTTTGGCCTAGTTTGGAAGATCCTATGAGTATACATATTAACACATTTCTTTTAACTACCCCCTTTTTGTTTTTTGGTTTTTGGGCCACAACTGGGGATGCTCAGGGGTTGATCCTGGCTCTGTGCTCAGAAATCGCTATTGGGTTGGGGGACTATATGGGACATAGGGGGATAGAACCATGGTTCGTCCTAGGTCAGTTGCATGCAAGGAATGCAGTGCCCTACCACTAATCCACTGCTCCGGCCCCTACTCCCTCCACCCAGTTTTTTTTTTTTTTTTTTTCTGGTTTTTGGGTCACACCTGGCAGTGCTCAGGGGTTACTCCTGGCTCCATGCTCAGAAATTGCTCCTGGCAGGCACGGGGGACCATTAGGGCACCGGGATTCGAACCAATGACCTTTTGCATGAAAGGCAAACGCCTTACCTCCATGCTATCTCCCGGGCCCACCAGTTTTTTTTTTTTTTAATTTTTATTTTGACCAAAGTGGATTGCAAATCTTTCACAGTAATATTTTAGGTACATAGTGACATTGATTTAACCATTATTTTCTTTTTATGACTTCTTACATTAAAAAATAATTCTCATAAAAACAATCATTGCAAGAAACAGAAGAAAAAACATGTTTTTATGTAATGATAGTAACATACTTTCCTTCTGCAAATTAATCTTTGTTATAGGGATGTGGTTGTTTGTAATTAGCAGTAGCACTGACACAGTAAGATTCCTTATTTGGCATTGGATTCAATCTAGACCTAGTCCGATACACATTTTTCAGTTTTGTCTTCTGAGTCATAGTGTTAGGTAATGTTTCTGTGTGCTCATGAGTCTGGACAACATTACTTTTCCTATTGAGGATGTTGAAATCCTTGCTGTTAACTTTCAACTGGAAATGCCAAGCGTGAAACACTTCATCTAGACAAAATCCAAACTGGTGGCTCCTTTAAGTTTATGTAGAAAAAAATCCTAAAGCTCTCTTTGAAGATTTATTTTATGACAGAGAAAATGGATCTTAAAATAAATGCCTCTTACTAGAGTAAAATCTAGTCTTGTTTCAAAATCAATTATGAAAAAAGTGTTAATATGTACAATTAATGTCAAGTCTTGAAAAATAATCTATTAAGCTTCAGTTGAACTTTATCAGTGCTCTGTTGTTCTTGTTAGTGTTTCACTGGAAAAAGACTCTATTGAAAGGTTTCCAAGCAATGTGTTGGGGTCTCAGTGACCTCAGTCAGATTGTCTGGAGTCACTAAAGGGGCACTAAAGGGACAGTCACTGTGTTTCTGGGATTCCCTACCCTCCCTCATAATGCTCTAGGCCTCCAAGACCAAAACAGATGTGGAAATCTGTGGGATGGAGATATAACTTGACACTAGTGTCCACAAGTCTTATACTCAAACCTCTATATTATCTTTCTAATCCTCAGAAAGGAGTGCTGAAAGAGTCTAACTTTGAATTGGACAACTTTGACAAAAAATTATTTTAATGGAAATTTTCTTGTATAATTATTTCTCAGAGTGGTATAAGTTAAGTGAGACACATTGTTATAATTCTAAGATTATTGGGCCTTTTAGTCTTCTTCAATTTATTCTTCCTTTATAATTATTTTATTTATTTCTATTTTAATATTTTCTCACAATTTATTTTTTTTAGTTTTGGGGCCACATCCTGTGACACTCAGAGGTTACTCTTAGCTATGCGCTCAGAAATTACTTCTGGCTTGGGGAACCACGTGGGATGCTGGGGTATTAAACCATGGTCCATCCTAAGCTAGTGCATGCATACTGCTTGCACCACTGCTCTGGCTCCTCTCCCTGTCTTTTGAATCATCTGAAATTGACTTTAATTGATTCTAACATGATATTGTATTGCTGATAACTGCCTCATATACAATCACTCTAGCTTATATGTTTTGAGTTCTTTAAAAAATATTGATGGTACTTTAAATGTTGTTTTTTTCAGATGCAATCATTGATTGTAATAAAAAATTAGTTTCCATTTCTAATATTTGCTCCAAGTTTATTTTAATTTATTTTAAAACATCAGGATCAGTCCGGGGACTGTATGTTTTTATTAATAATCACATGTCTCAACACATAGAATGTGCTCCCAGATCTCATAAAATGTATAATAAATCAGCAATTAGAGTTGGCAGTGAAGCTGGTGGATTAGATAATGCCAAGATTGTTTGCCTTTATAGATAAAAATGTGCAGTTGATGAAGTGTGTGGTTTGATATTGTAATTCTCTGAGGAGAATTTGCTTTCCCTTACATATTATTGCACCCTTACTATAATTCATCACTTGGTGGTATGTTGCTTTGTAAGATAAAACACTTTTGAATTGGATAGATTTTTTCCCCAATAGTTCTTAGCTCAGTCCTAGGTAGAATGACAAGAAAATACCCTCAAATATAAGGTTTGCCATGAACTGTAAAGCAACCATTGTTAAAACCATCAATATGCCATTTCCTTTGTCTTTACAGATAAATTATTAGTCATCACTGTAGCAACAAAAGAAAGTGATGGATTCCATCGATTTCTGCAGTCTGCCAGATACTTTAACTACACTGTGAAGGTAAGATAATATTTTTTTATGTTTTTGTTTTTTAATCAATAATAGTAGTTAATGTCTACATAGCTGACATGCTTTTGATTCAATATATGAGTGATATCAGGTAGAAGACCCTCTCATTCATTATAAGTGAGGACAATGACCCAGATTATCAAATTATAAATGATCAAACCTTGGACCCCAGCTTCATTTGACTTTTTTTGAAATTTGGATGTTCTGCTGTCTTTCCATTGTAAAGTTCTCAAAACCTGCATGACAGACCATCAACATAAAAACGGGTTAGAAATAAAGTTCTTGGACCCACTCTAGCCCTGCAGACTTATGAACTATGGAGTATAATCCAGCTGTCTGTGTGTATGTCCTTTATGTGGTTCTGTAAACACTGGAATTGGACATACAGATGCTTGTGAAGCAAAAATGCAGAGGAGCTTCCCAAGGGCTGTCCACAGTGTCAGCTCTTGGATGGGAGGTTGGTAGGGAGCGCCAGTTATCAGACAAGTCTAGAGGCGTTGTGGGATGGAGGAATTCACCCAAAATCAAAAAATTGAGTTTCCAAGCTTTTGGCTATTTTGGGTTACCCCAGTGTTAGTTCAAATTTGCATCATTTTAAATGGACTTTTATGCTCTAACTTTAAGCCCAGTGGTGAAAGGCTACCTAGTTTTCCTAGTTTTGCCAGCTTGACTCGAAAATCAAGTACTAAGAATTCTTTATTTTATTTTGTTTTGTTTTGTTTTGTTTTTTGGTTTTTGGGCCACACTTGTTTGATGCTCAGGGGTTACTCCTGGCTAAGTGCTCAGAAATTGCCCCTGGCTTGGGAGGACCATATGGGATGCCAGGGATTGAACCTTAGTCCTTCCTTGGCTAGCACTTGCAAGGCAGACACCTTACCTCTAGCGTCACCTCGCTGGC
>PVKC010013483.1:0-22915 GCA_004027635.1 Crocidura indochinensis | reverse complement strand
TTTCTTAAAATCATGTAAAGTCCAAGATGAATTATGACTCCAAAATCTTAGTATCCCCACGCTGTATGGTGCTTTTGGCCCATACTCTTTACATGCTTTTTTGAACCGATCTAATTCTTCCATATAGTTATAAATATTTGCCCCGTGTAAAGGGGATGAGGCCCGATTAGCAAAATTACTTTGAGTAAAGCTCTGAGGCTGTGCGTGTGTTTCATCATCTGAACCTGCACTGTCGTGTGGTTCAATTTTGTGAATAGAATGAGGCCTCCCTTCTGGAGTTAGCACTGGAGGTTGGTCATTATCTGAGTCATCACCTTCTTGCAATCCACTAGATTTCCTAACTCTTTTTCTTCCAACAAAAATTCCTATATTACTATTGGTGGGGCTGGCTTTAGTCTCACTATTTCGACACTTTCTATTTTCTAAATACAAGCCAATAGCTATGCTCATAGTAACAACTTGAGCCAACACCGAATTATATCAAATATGCCAGCTGGGGACAATGTAATATACCTTTGAAATATATACTACCACCCTACTGCAGTGATTGCTCTTGGATCAAAACCAATCAGTTTTAAACTTAATGGAATAGCATAATTGCATAATAGAGAACCAATGCGTAAGCAAAAGGGTGGCAGAACCCATAGGACTAACCACAGAAACCATTGTATGGTCAACTGTGGAAATTTCCAATAAAGTATTTCACTTACAGTTCGTGAGGGTCCAGTTCCAGCTTGTTCGGGCGCCATTATGAAGAAATCCGTCCCCAGAAAAGGTTCACTAACGGAGGTAGGGAGGAGGAGGTCTCTCCCTTCCAGCTCGGAGAACACATCTACCACCCAGTAACCAGCAGTTCTGAGGTGAATCGGCGAGTAAACAGCTCACGGAGAGTCAGACTTGTGGAAATATCAGCTTTATTCGGTGGAAATAACTGAGGTCCAATGACCCAGCATCAGTTCTAACCCAAAAAGCCCCTAAGCCTCCTACAGACTTCTGTTTTATACACTAGAGTCAGGTACCACCCTAGGGTAGGGGCAGAATGCCAGGTCACACCCTAGAGTAGGGTCCAATCACTGATCAGGGTGGGATCAGGGTAGGTCCAGAAATGTGTATACATTCCAAATCGTGATAAGATTAGAAATGTTTACATATGCAACAGCAGGGCGTTTGCCTTGCATGCAACCAACCAACCCAGGATGGATAGTGGTTCGAATCCCGGCACCCCATATGGTCCTCCAAGCCAGCCAGGAGCGATTCCTGAGCGCAGAGTCAGGAGTAACCCAAGAGCCACCGGGTGTGATTCAAAAACCAAACAAAACCAAAACAAACAAAAAACATATGCAATTGAAAATCATCAGAAAAAACATTTAGATCTAAGTGCTGAGGCTAGTCAGCATGAAGATTATACAGAAGGACTATCTGGAAAAGACCTTCTAAGAAATGACTATTAGAAAGGGTAAGACTTGACATTAGTGAAATTGAGAGATAGGAAGAGTTTAAAACTTTGAGTTCGCTCAGCTAGTCAGATATTTCTGAGAGGTCAAGTGGAGTGGAAGCCATTGCAGGTTTTCATGAGGTCAGTGCTGAGAGGCAATGGAGGAGAGACCACACAACACTGAGCACACATGAAGATGGCTGTGGAGGGAAGTGGAGGAAGGGGAATGGCTCTCCTCACATTGGATTCTTTGCCAGGTCAGCTACAAACTTATTCCATCTGGCTTCCCAGGTTTCCATGGCAGCCAACTTTTCACTCTGCATCAGGGCACTGTACCTGGAGGAGAAGAATTTAGGTCAGCCTAGGGAAGAGTTGAACACAGGAGAGAGAGCAAAAGGTAAACAGTTACCCACTCCCATGAGAGCAATGATGTATCAGAGACATGGGGGAAAAATCATTGAGCCTCAGCCTCGAAATAAAATATAAGGGTGGGAAGGAGTAAGAGGTCTAGAAAATTCATAGAACTTACTTGATAGAGTTCATGGCCAGCTGTTTGAGGGTTCTCAGGTCAGCCTCCATTCCCCCAATGCCCATGAAGGCCTCATAGAAGTCATAGGACAAGCCTTTAGCTCCAAAGAGAGCGGGATCATCAGAGCTAATCACCATAGGGTACCCTGTGGCCATTAGAACTGCTGCAGGGTGGTTTCTTAAGTCTGACACCAATTTCAAAACCTGCCCAAAAGGAGATAGGAAAGATAAGCTTAGCCAGGAAAAAAGATAAAGTGTCTACCACAAACACCATCAGCTCCTTTCTCAGCCCTATCACCTTTCCAAGTACCCAGCTGTCTTCTGTGAAGTCCTGACACAGGAATAGAGCAAGTCCTCAGAGCCTTCCAATTCTTCTCTAAGTTTCAGCACAACCTCAGAGTATCATTTTATCCTGCTCAGAGCAGAGCAGCTCTGGAAAGCAGAGGATAGGCAGGGGTACAAAGCAGCTAGGCAACCGTGTTTATTCTCTGGGTATTTTGGGTAATCCTACCACAGGAGGTCTCCATTGTCCCTTTCTTAAGCTTGGTCCACAATTTTGTACATTGTCTTGGGAAATCCTCAACACTGCCTAATGGTCATTAACGGTTTAGGCAAAGGGCTATTCCTAAATGACTTTACTAATGAGTAATGAAATACAGAAAACAAGTGACGTAAGGAAAGAAATTATAAGGAGACAGAAAAATTATAAGGAGAAAACTCAATAGGAGCAAATCTGGGAATTGGAGCAAAGGTGGAGGTTGGAGTCTGAGAAGATAATAAGGGGTCATCCCATGAATGATACATACCTGGTTGGAGATGGGACAAACTTCTATGGGGATATCCTTCTTCCTGAACTCAGTCAAAACTGCTGGGTGTTTACTTAAAGCAAATCCATGGCCAATCCTGGTAGAGTTCAGTATTAATGCATCCAAAAGGTTTCTGTCTATGGAAGTTCCCTGCCAGTCTGGGGGAAGAGGCTGTCTTAACCATGATTGATCATGATTGATCGATTTATCAATGATTGATCACAGACAACCCTTGAATAAAAGCTCCAGAGCCCCCCCCCCCAAGCAAATAAAGAGAAATGAACAGTAACACAAATACATACACATAAAGATACACATTTTCTTTTTGTTTGTTTTTGGACCATACCCAGTGGACTCCCAGGGGTTACTCCTGGCTATACATTCAGTAATCCCTCCTGGTTTGGGGGACCATATGGGATGCCAGGGGATTGAACAGCGGTTGGTCCAAGGTCAGCCATGTGCAAGGCAAAAGTCCTACCAAGCCACTGCTCAGCCCCTACACATTTTCTTTCTAAAAAAGAATTTTTTATTTTTCATTGTATACATTTTATTTTTCATTGCATACATTGTAAAATATATGTATGTTTAACAGGTGAGGAGGTTGAAATTTCCATTGGCTAAATTGAGAAGATAGTTATTTAGTAGCAAAAATATATTTAAAACCTTGTTCTATCTGACCCCACTGTCCATAATTTTTCTTTCTTTTCTTTCTTCCTTTCTTTTCTTGTATATATATTAATTAATTAATTTATTTATTTTTAACCACATTCAGTGTTACTCAGGCTTACTCCTAGCTTTGCACTCAGGGATAACTACTGGTGGTGGTCAGTTGCCAGGGATTGAACTCAAGCCCAAGCTGGGTGTGTGATCATCTGTAGTATCTTGTCGACCCCATATTCTATTTTCATAGTTTTTTTGGGGTGGCCACACTAGTTGACGCTGAGGGGTTACTCCTGGCCATGTGCTCAGAAATTGCTCCTGGCTTGGGTGGACCATATGGGACACCGGGGGATCGAACCTTGGTCCGTCCTGGGCTAGCACTTGCAAGGCAGATGCCTAACCTCTAGCGCCACCACTCCGGCCCCTCATTTTTTAAAAATATATATTCTGAGAATCTTATGTTTATGACTTTTACAACAATAAGTTAAATTCTGTAACTAATTATAAATATTTAATATATGTTTTTTGCTTTATTTGGGGCAACACTTACCAGTGCTTAGGAGCTACTCCTGACCTAATGCTCAAGGGTTGCTCCTGGTCATGCTCAGGAGACCATGTAGCAAGGAGGATCAAACCCAGATCTTTAGCATGCTTATCCCATTAAACTACTTTTTCCAGCCCTTAATCCATATAGGTTATTAAAACACTATCAGTTGCAATGATCACATGGAAGAAGCAATCAAATACTGTAGCTGCTGCCTCACATCCATACTTGCACCTACTTGCAAATAGAGTTTCAGCAGAGGGTTAAAGTCACTGTACCAGGCACAAAGAGATGGCTTACTGGATTAAGCTTGCATACAGGAGGTCACAATGCCTCACGGTGTCCCAAGCACCATCAAAAGTAACCCCAGCTCACCAGGCTGGGAGAAGCCCTAACCACTGCCAGGTATGAGCCCCAAACAAAATCTCAGGTCTGGACTTCCTTATACTTGGTCTGGGAGGACATTGGGGATGAAGAATTCTGGTTCTTTATAATAAAAGGAGTCCTGGAGGAAGTGTTTTTTTCTTTTGCTTCACTCGATATGGTTTATGCTGAAGAGTATTTCATTTTCAAATGACTAGTAGAGAGAAACCCAGGACTTGATATGGTGTATTCCTCATGGCCCCATCATGCTAGAGATGAAATGGAACCCTGGGACCTGAAAGCATTACTTGAGCCATATCCCTGATATCATTGGCCCAATGGCAACTTGCTATATGAGATAATCTTATTGCAAAAATCTACTGGAGTGCCTGATTTGCATGCAGGCAGCCTGGGTTAGATATCTGGCACTGTATAGTTCCTCAAGCACCACCAGAAGCAACTTGCAAGAACTGGGCCAAAGGAGTAGTCCACAAGTATGGTAGAGCCCCCAAACTGGGAGATGTGTATTTAACTCATAGAAGTCAAAAGTATTCCTATGTAAAATGTAAAAGGCCTGCCTTTTAGTCAAGAATAATAGAACACATTGTTAATTTATTTTACGGACATCCATTTTAGGAAAATTTTCACAGGTTCCCTATCTAGTATCCGTCCCCCCCCCACACCCCAGACAAATATCTTTTATGTTTGCAATTGACATATCTCATAGTATTGAACACCAAAATCCTGGCTAAATAATCTAGGACCATAGATCTTAGAGTTTGTGAGACATTGTGCTAGAGTTTCAAACTGCTGCAATGATTTCACAAGGTTTATAGAACTTTCCCAACAAGACCATAAGCTCTTCAGGGTTACTATCTCCCTTCCCTATGCCCCACAAGCAATTTTTTTGTTTTGTTTTTTGTTTTTGGGTCACACCCGGCAGTGCTCAGGGGTTATTCCTGGCTTCGTGCTCAGAAATTGCTCCTGGCTGGCACGGGGGACCATATGGGGCACCGGGATTTGAACCGATGACCTTTTGCATGAAAGGCAAACGCCTTACCTCCATGCTATCTCCCGGGCCCCCCACAAGCAATTTTTAAAATCTTCTCAAACAGCTTTAATCTAAATTGGATCTAAATCGACTGGAATTATAAGGAAAAAAAGAGAATAATAATATGACTCTTCCTTTAGGAGACCATAGGATTTATGGTTTATGTCTGGTTGTGAGAGTCAAGTTTCCCGTTGCTCTCTTCTTGTTTGTTGGAACCTCTAAGGAATTGGAAACAATTAAGTGGGGAGGCTGGTAATATTTCAGGAACAACTGAAATGCCAGGCTGATTGAGGGTCAGGGGCTTCCTCTTCAGCACCAGTAATTGTGGACAGCGCCTCCAGCCAGCTCCTCATTCCTCTCTCCTGCTGCTTCCAGGTGTGTGATTTTATTTATTTATTTATATCTTCATTTATTTTTTGTTTTGGGGGACATACCCTATGGTGTTCAGAGTTTATTCCTGGTTCTGTGCTCAGAAAATCATTCCTGAAAGGTTTTGAGGAGCATATGGGATAACAGGGATTGAATTCAGGTCTGCTGCTTGCAAGGCAAACACCCTACCCCCTGTGCATCACTCTGGCCCCAGGTGTGTGATTTTTTTTTTTTTTTTGGTTTTTGGGCCACACCCAGTGACGCTCAGGGGTTACTCCTGGCTATTCGCTCAGAAGTCGCTCCTGGCAGGCACGGGGGACCATATGGGGAACCGGGGGATCGAACCGTGGTCCGTCCTAGGTTAGCACAGGCACCTTACCTCCAGCGCCACCGCCCGGCCCCCAGGTGTGTGATTTTTAATACATGCATTCTCTGGTAAGCACCATTCACTCCTGATGAAATAGACATTATCAGACAAGGCTCCTGTTTAGAGCTTTATGCTTGCCGCGTTAGTATGAGAAATCACAGCTTTCATTGGTTAATAGATACTATGGTTCATGTCACTCTTCAGGATGGAGAGATGCATACAACAACAGTGTTGCCAGTATCTCCAGCAAATGAACCCACAGTGCTCGGTGGTTGGCAGGCTCCACTTTCCCCTTCCCCAGCTGCTCCCTCATGGCTTACCTGTCTCTCCAGCATGGAAAAAGTATGGTAGTTTAAAACCAACTGATGCTGGAAACTTCAGTGCTTCCCTGTAGTCATACAAGGTATAGCCAGTGTCTTCATGTCCTACCTGAGAGACAGAGAAAATGAGACAGAGGCATCTGCCTGTTTGTTCTTGCCATTCCTTACTGAGATACCACCAACAGCCCAGTGACACCTTTTTGCCGGAGGACTTTGACATTCATCCTCTAATTTTGTTGTTGCTGTTGTTGTTATTTTTGTTTTTGGGCCACACCCGGTGGTGCTCAGGGGTTACTCCAGGACATCTGCTCAGAAATAGCTCCTGGCAGGCACCATATGGGACATGGGGATTCACACTAATCACCTCAGGTCCTGGGCCAGATGCTTGCAAGGCAAACGCCACTGTGCTATCTTGGTGGCCTACATCCTCTAATTATTTTTAAGCAATTCAAAGAATTTGATAAAAGTTTAAGAATTTGCATGACATGGCCATCTTTTGAATTCATCTTTTGCCTTTTCCCACCATTTATCTTATTGTGCTATTACCTGAGTATCTCCATCAATTTCCCCAACCTCCATTTTCTAGTCTATGGTTACATGAACAGATCTCACAGTAGTTTAGAAAACTTACACAAGCTACCTGGCTACCACCAAATATTTAATATACCTTTAAACTTGACCAACATCTGCTTCATCTATGACCCTTCCCTTTGTCCTTAATACATATGCTTTTAATTGTTCATTGCCCTAAAGAGGTATAGCATTTTGTAGTTTCCCTTATTTTATATGGACATGAAAGGGAAACAAGCTTATGTGTTGTGTTTAGGGTCACTCTGAATGCTAAAGTATGTTCTCCAGTAAACCTTTTAAGGAGGAAATGCAAAAAATAAAATCTTTGAACACTTCAATATAAAAAAAAATCTTCATTTTGCCTTAAAAATTAAATGCCAATTTGGGGCTGGAGAGATAGCATAGTGGTAGGGCATTTGCCTTGCAAGCAGCCTATTCAGGACAGATGGTGGTTCAAATCCTGACATCCCATATGTCCCCGGTGCCTGCCAGAAGCGATTTCTGAGTGCAGAGCCAGGAGTAATCCCTGAGTTCCGCCAGGTGCGACTTAAAAACAAAACAAAACAAAACAAAAAGCCAATTTGGCAGGGTAGAGGATTCTAGGCTTAAAGCCTTCTGTCTGTAGAACTCAGATGATGTGGGTCTATTTGCATGCAGAGTGCCCAATGATAAATTGGCAGTCAGCTGAATTCTTGTCCTTCTATAAGTCATTTTATTTTATTTTATTTTATTTTTGGTTTTTGGGCCACACCCGGGGACGCTCAGGGGTTACTCCTGGCTATGCGCTCAGAAGTCACTCCTGGCTTGGGGACCATATGGGAAAAACGGGGGATCGAACCGCGGTCCGTCCTAGGCTAGCGCAGGCAAGGCAGGCACCTTACCTCCAGTGCCACCTCCCGGCCCCAATTTTATTTTATTTTATTTTAGTTTAGTTTTTGGGTTACACCTGGCAGTGCTCAGAGGTTACTCCTGGCTCTACACTCAGAAATCGCTCCTGCCAGGTGCAGGGGCCATATGAAATGGCGGGATTCAAACCCACTGACCTTCTGCTTGAGAGGCAATCACCTTACCTTCAAGCTATCTTTCCGCACCCTATAAATTATTTCTTCTCATTCTTTGGAAAGCCATAATTCTCTTTGTCATGAGAATTCCAAAACTTCACTAAGATGTGTCTTGGGGTGAGTCTATTATCATCAAATTTACTGGGAACTCAATAGGCACCGACAATCTTAAGATTGGAATCTCTCTTGAGTTCTTGGACATTTTCATTGATTATTTCCTTGATTATATCCTCTGTGAAATTTTCTTTATTCTACTTTTATGGAATTCCAATCATCTGGATATTGGCACTTCTAGATGTATCCTCACTATCTCTTAGCCTTTCTTTGTTGATGTGCTTGGCCATTTGTATTGGATACACAGAGTTCATTGATCCATCTTCAATCTGATCTTCTTGTTAATTCTCAATTCAAAAATGTCTATTCTGTTATTCAGAGCATCAATTGAGTTCTTTATTTGCAAGACTTCTGGGCTGTAATGTTTAATATTCACAACCCTTCTTTTAGTTCTTGGAAAATACGAATAACACTTTCAAGGTCTTTTGTTTCTTGCATTAAGTCAGCCCTTTTGGACCAAAGCTCTGCTCTTTGTCTCCTCGTCTTTAGTGTTTTTTTTTGGGGGGGGTTGGGGTTTTTTTTTTATTTTTTGGGTCACACCTGGCAGTACTCAGGGGTTACTCCTGGCTCCATGCTCAGAAATTGCTTCTGGCAGGCACGGGGGACTATATGGGGCATTGGGATTCGAACTGATGACCTTTTGCATGAAAGGCAAACGCCTTACCTCCATGCTATCTCCCGGGCCCCTTCTTTAGTGTTTTTTATTTTTAAAAGGTTCATGATCCCAGATATAATACTCTCATCGGTTCATAAATTCTGCTTTTGCTCAACAGAACTAATCTCTACTGATGAAAAACCAGAGGTGAAAGTAGGTGTTGAAGAGAAGGCTCCACTTGTCTGACTGCTGTGCCCAGCCATCTCCTCTAAGTCCACCATGACTATTTCAACTTTAGACTCTGAATGTACCACAGTGTGATCATGACAACTTGAGTCCTGTTTCTCAAAAACCCACACTTTTTTCTCCTCCTCCAACTCAGAGACCTCTCCATTCCCCTCTTTCATCTTCTTTTCTAGCCCTGAGTTTTCTTTTTCCCTCTCCCAGAACTGAGCTCTCATCTCACTCCTCCTCAAATTCCAAGGCCTCATCTACCTGCTCCAATTCTGAATCCTCTAGATCTAGGGACTCTATCTTCTCTAATCATCTTTCTCCTACTAGATAGAAGACTCCTCCTGGGTCCTGAAGTCTATCATTTCCAGACTTAACAGCCTTCACCTCTTTTATAAATAGAAAGCTCAAGCCACAATGGGTGGATTCCTCAGTTTAACACTTGGAGTCTGTTATAGTTTGATTCATTTTTTTTCTCAAAACTTGTATCTTCTTTTTCTTCACTTTGTTTTCTTCCTCTCTAGGAGTACTTTCTTTCTTTCTTTCTTTCTTTCTTTTTTTGTTTTTTTTTTGGGTCACACCTGGAAGTGCTCAGGGGTTACTCCTGGCTCCATGCTCAGAAATTGCTCCTGGCAGGCACGGGGGACTATATGGGGCACCAGGATTCGAACCGATGACCTTTTGCATGAAAGGCAAACGCCTTACCTCCATGCTATCTCCCGGGCCCCTAGGAGTACTTCCAGTAATTCTTTCATAAAAGATTTTTGGCTTGCAAATTTACTGAGGCTTTGCAATTCAGAAAAGATCCTCAATTCATCCATCACATTTAAAAGCTAATTTATTTTATTTTATTTTATTTTATTTATTGACTTCTGGGCCATACCTGGCAGCACTCAGGGGTTATTCCTGGCTCTACATTCAGAAGTCACTCCTGGCAGTCTCAGGGGACCATATGGGATGCCGGAATTCGAACCACTGTCCTTCTGCATGCAAGGCAAATGCCCTACCTCCATGCTATCTCTCCTGCCCTTCTTTCAAATCTTTAATCATCTTTGTGATAATTGCTGACTAGTCTCTGACTATTTAAAACCATTATCTGGGCCGTTTCCTGGTCATTTTCTAGTAATTTAATATTTTCCATATGGTTGGTATCCTCCTGCTTCTTTGTAAGTCTAGAAATTTTGGATTGCACAGAGGACATTGCAGATGTTGTCAAAACAGGATTTTTGTTTTCTGGAGAGAAATTTTTGCTTTTGTAGGCCTGCTAGCTTCTCCAAACTCAATTTTTTAAATTAATACCTGGGATGAAAGGGATCCAGCCAGAGGGTTGAGACCCCCATCTTTTAATATTTTTTCTATTTTGTTTTGTGGTCACAACTGACTGTGTGTAGGGATCACGCCTGGTAGGGTTCAGGGGACCATATGAGGTGCTGGGAAATGAACCTGGGTTGGCCATGGCAAGGCAAACATCCTACATGCTATACTACCTCTGCAGTATAAACAGCTTTTTGCAAATGGCAGAAACAGATTCCAGTACACAGATTAAGCCACTTGCCTTATACACAATCAACCTTGGTTTCAATCTCAGCACCATGCATAGTTACCTTGGTTCCCTCCTGAAACAACCTCAGAGAAAGGAGTCAGGAATAGACCCAGAATACTACCAGGTATTAAAGTGGCAGGATTGGGAAAGAAAACAGAGAGCATTCTTACCTTTAAAAGATACCCTCTCTTGGACAGAAACAAGGCTTATAACCTCCAGCCCTTCTCTTTCTTTTCTTTCTTTCTTGTTTTTTCTTTTTTGGGGGGGGGGGGAGTATTGACACCCAGTGGCCAATGGCACTCAGGGGTTACTCCAGGCTCTGCACTCAAATATTACTCCTGTAGGCTCAGGGATCGAACCTGGGTTGGCAGCATACAAGGTAAATGCACTACCCACTGTGCTGTCCCCCGGCCTCTCTTTTCTTTCTTTCAAAAATGTATGAAGAGGGAAGGGAGAAAATCAACAATTCTGGACCAGAGAAAGAGCTCAAAAGGCTAGCACTCATACTTTGTATGCAGGAGTCTCAGGTTACGTTCCTAGCATTAGCAGGAATGATCCCTGAGCTCCTAGCTGGGTGTGACTCCAAAACAAACAGAAACATGTTCAGGAGCATACAAAGACTGAAAGAGAAAAGAGAGTCCCAAATACTAAAAGAAAGGAGTTACATAGTTGAAATTGCTATAATTGAGTTAGTCACTTGTACTTTTTTGTTTATTTGTTTTGGGGCATCACCCAGAGATGCTTAAGGGTTACTCCTGGCTCCATCCTAAAAAAAATCATTCGTGGAGGGCTCAATGGACCATATGGGATGCTGGGAATTGAACCCAGGTTGGCCACATGCAAGGTTAATGCCCTGCTATCACTCTGGCCCTAGTTGCTTGCTTTTGTGAAACTGGTTTTATGATCGGTTCCAAGTAGCCCTGATTTGGGGGGCGAGTGGGGCATTATGTAGTAAGAGTTAGTTGCTATTATTTTATCTAGGGAAAGTACTTTGACAACATCTTATGGTTGCCTTTTATTCTTAATGAAATTTCTCCTGTGTCAGGGATGGCATGGTTTAGTCTCAGAGGGCATCAATTCCTAGGGACTCATTTCCAGAGGGGACTCATTTCCAGATGGAGATGTGAAAACAAAATTTAGCCAAGAACATTTTAAAACTTTTACTTGGTTTTGGTCTATGATTTGAGAGTTTGGCAGCATTCTATCTCATGGATAAAAAGTCAAACCCCTGGCTTTAGATTTGAGCTTTTTATAAGGAAAGAAAGCAAGACAGAGAGAGAGACAGAGAGACAGAGAGACAGAGAGAGAGAGAGACAGAGAGTGAGCAGTACAGAGAGAATAAGAAATTGAGGGAAGGTAGAAGTTATAGTATAGAGGTTTGGATGATTGCTATACATGCATCCAACCCAGGTTTTATCTGCAGCATTCCATACAGTCCCCTTAGCCCTGACAGGAGTGATTCCTGAGCATAGTCAGGAGTAACCCATGAGCGCTGCCAGGTGTGGTCCCAAAACAAAACACAAAAACAACAACAAAAAGGAATTTGAGGGAAACAGACTGAGAAAATTTAAGAGAGAAAAAATGATACTGACAAAGATAGGGAAGAGATGTCGCTCAATGAGAAAGTGATGACTGTCAGTGGCGGAGACTCAGACCTTGCAAGCATGGATCCCTAGCATCAACAAGGAAAATTCATCAAAGAAAAAAGAAAAAGTCTAGAGCGCATGAGAAACAAATCAATGGTCTGAGCATAAATTTGCATGCAGGTCACCTGGTTTCAATTCCCAGTAACACCTCTGGAAGTGATTCCCAAGCACAGAGCCATTACTGAGTATGGCAATAAATAAATTAATTAATTACTTTAATTTAATTCAAGGCCCAAAGAGATCATGAATATGAGATGTGCCCTGGCACTATCAGTGAGTGGCTCTTGAGTTCTCTCCCCCTGAAGCCCCATTCTTCAGTTCCTCTGTGAATTGGTTCCTCGTCACCAAAACTAGATTTATTTTTTATTAATTTTTATTTTTTTGGTCCCCCCCCCCCCCGGTGATGCTGAGGGGTTACTCCTTGCTATGCACTCAGAAATCGCTCCTGACTTAGAGGACCATATGCAATGCTTGGGGATCGAACCTTGGTCCATTCTAAGTCAGTGCGTACAAGGCAAACGCCCTATCATTTGCGCCACTGCTCAGGCCCCCAAAACCAGATTTTAAAGATGAGCTTTATGTTTTCTGGGACTTGTAGCTATGTGCCAGGCAAAAAGGAAACCTTAGAATATAGGGTGTCTCTTTCAAAATACGTTTGATTTGTGAAGGGGGTCACTGACACAAAACACAAATATTCTTTTTTGGGGGGGAGGTCACACCTAATGGCGCTCAAGGGTTACTCCTGGCTCTGTGCTCAGAAGTCACTCCTGGCAGGCTCAGAGGACCATATGGGATGCCGGGATTTGAACAACCATACGTCCTGGATCGACTGAGTGCAAGGCAAACACCCTATCGCTGTGCTTTCTCTTAGGTCCAAAACACAAATATTCAATGTATAGAAGAGAGCATAGCTTGTGAGCACACTTCGTGGATAACCACCCATCCCCTCCTTTTTAACCCTCTTATCAATGTTCTGATCAGTGTCAAGAACCCTCAGGTTTCAGTGGTTTCAGTATCTAAAAGAAAAGGTGAGATGGGAGGGGCTTCTCCCACTTTCTGGAGAGGCCAGAAAGACTTTGAAAAACCCAGAAATATTCCAGGAAAATATTTGCGTCCAAAACAATTAGAATACTGAAGAGAGTTCAGTTGCCTTGCACATGGCGGGCCCAAGTTGGATCCCTGGATCACCAAACCAGGAGAGAAACCTGAGTGCAGAGCCAAGAGAAAACCTAGAGTGCTGCCAGATGTAGCAGAAAAAAGCAAACAGAGTGTTGGTGGTAAAGTGATGAGCCTAGCTGACTTAACAAACAATAAAATGAATAAAACCAACAGATCCTCTAAGAGGAATGAAGAGTGCCTTTAGCCAGTTGGTCCAAATTAATATAGCATCTTGAAGAAGTTGACAAGTTATCATGTGGGCAGTGTGGTTGTCCTGGCAGGGGAACCTGACTTGGATGGTTGGGTGTGAGTCCAAGAGGAACTCAAAAAAAAAAAACAAAAAAAACCAGAAGGGTGACTTTCTCATCCCTAAGGGTGCCCCAATACCCTAGCAGGTGTGAAGTGTTTGCCAGGCTAGGCACAGGCACTCTGGGCAAAGAGATGCAGCATCATCTACAGATTCCCTAGATTTCCCCCCCCCCCCGCCAAACCCCCCCTTTTTGTTTTTTATGTTTTGGGTCATACCCGGCGGCGCTCAGGGGTTATTCCCGATCTATGCTCAGAAATCGCTCCTGGAAGGCCCGAGGGACAGGGAGGGGGGAACCATATAGGACACCGGGATTCGAAGCACCGTCCCTCTGCATGCAAGGCAAATCCCTTGCCTCCATGCTATCTCTCCAGCCCTGCCACCCCATCCCTTTTTGCTCATCTTTTCTCTGCATTGTCCTCTCCCCCACCCCATTGCACCCTGACTAGGCCTGAGCCCTGGCTCAAGAGTTTTGTTGTGCAATGAGTTACCAGGTCGAACCCCGCCACCGTCTTGGGGAACAAATTCCGGAGCTTCATGGCAAGTTGGACAGATTTCTTTATAAACGATGCTTTGACGATCCTAAGTAAGACAGAAGCATGGGAGTCAGTATCTACTCAGTTCATTCCCAGTTCATGACTATGGCCCACTAAACTATTATTTCTTCCTCAGGTTTTCTGTACAGTGGTGCTGAAAGATATTCCTGACAAGATGCTCATGGTACCATTCAGTGCCAGGGATGGAACTAGGTTTCCCACATGCAAAAGTTGTGCTCCAACCAGTTGAAGTATTTCCTTGACCATTATTGTGATTCCTTTAAGTGGCTGCATCTGGGAGATTTTCTTCCCAAGTTCACCCAATAAAGGTTTGTAACTGACTCCAGTTAAAAAGAAAAGCAGGGAGGTCTATTTTGATTTTTTTTTTCATGTAGTTGGTGGTACAGGGTCATTTTTGGTAGTACTTGGGGACTGTGCAGTCCTGGATTCAAGCTCAGGGCTGCCTGCTTACAAAGCTTGCTCCTCGGTATTCTGAGCTGTCTCCTAGTTCCTATTTGTTTGCATGTGCAGGAAGTTAGTGTCCTTGTCTATGACTTGCTTCCCATCTCTGAGAGGTGGGTCTTGGGTAGCAGTACAGAGACCAACTCCCCATTCATGGCCCTTGAGATATCACAGGTCACTTGAGTGTCTGTGGGTGGTGGGACTAGTAATGGGACATTATTTTTCCTAATAAAGTTTGCAAAGCCCTGGGCATTCCAGAAACAGCCCATTACTGCCTTTCTTGTTTTCCTGGATAGGTAGAGATGAAGTGAGCAGCAAGGCCATGAACGCAACCAAAGAAAAGAGCTGATACACTCTAAAAGGAAGACTGAGTCATGCTGACTCACACATCCAGACCCTCCATTCTGTACAACTATTCCACACCTACTGATGCCCTCCCTAGGTCCCCAAATAGCCTTTGCATTTAGGAACCAGTGAGAGGAGAACTTTGTAAGTGCCTTCAGGCCTTAGCTCTTGTGCTCCCCAGACCATCACAAGGAAGGAAAGAGATTCAGAAGGACAGGACAAAGGAGGGGTTTCCTAGAAGTCTGTCTGACTGCAACCCAGAGCCCAGCCCCAAATAAATGGACCAAATAAATGGAGGAGCTACTGCTCCCTAAGCCCTTACTAGGGTCAACCCATGTGACTGTGCTTATGGTTCCAACCTGGACTCTTCCCAAGCTTTAGACAGCTGCTGTTGTTTACAAAAAGTGGAGATTTTGAATAAAATCAGAAAGAAGTGTGAAAGTTTTCTAAGCTTGAGTAAAGTCAAATTTCCATACTCTGGTTACACATACTGCGGTGGAGGTTACTGCCACTAGACCTGCTTATAGAGGGACCTTTCACACAGCACCAGATAGATATTAAGAAAAATCCCAGAGGCAAATAGAAATGAAAAAGTCTGTTATCTGGCCCTTTAGGCAAAAATATTCTACCAAAACTGAGTCACCTAGGATAGCATGACATTAAACCTGAGAATTACCTAGAAAATTGCCACATTTTTAATTTTTTTTTTTGGTTTTTGGGTCACACCCGGCAGTGCTCAGGGGTTACTCCTGGCTCCATGCTCAGAAATTGCTCCTGGCAGACACGGGGGACCATATGGGGCACCGGGATTCGAACCGATGACCTTTTGCATGAAAGGCAAACGCCTTACCTCCATGCTATCTCCCGGGCCCCACACATTTTTAATTTTTCTGTGGGGCTGTAAAGTCCCAAGCTAGGGACTGGAGAGATATAGCATAGCGGGTAAGGAGCTTGGCTTGTACATGGTTGGTCCAGGTTCAATCCCCTATGCCACATGTGTGCCCCCCATCCGGTGTAACCTAAAAAAACCAACAAAAAACCCACCTCAAGCTGCACAGTTTCATTTGTTTGTTTATTTTGGGTTACACCTGGCAGCACTCAGTGGTTATTCCTGGCTCTGAGCTCAGAAGTTGCTCCTGGCAGGCTCAGTGGACCATATGGGATGCCAGGATTCTAACTGGGATCTGTCCTGTGTTAGCTGCGTGCAAGACAAATGCCTTACCACTATGCTATCCTCTGACTCCACCTCAAATTGCACAGTTTCAAAGAACTTTTCACATGCACATGCTTAATCCATGTGCTGCATGAAGTTTTTGGCCAGCTCCCATTTTCCCTTCTCTCTTTCCACCTCTACTGATCAACCTGTTTAAAACAACTCTTCTGTTTTCAACCATGTTCTCACTCACCTGTGAACTGTATAAATGATTTTGATTCCAATAAACCCAGGATGCTCTTTCACGAACATTTGAGCCACTTCCTCGAAGGTCTTTACTGACCACTCTTGATCATGGACTATCCCGTTTAGTTCATACACCTGAAGAAGTATGGTCCCGACAAGTGTTAGAATGATGCAGGACAAAACTTCATTCCCAGTCGCCAACCATGCCCCAAATAGCCTGGATTTTGCAACTTCCTTGTTCAGTGACTCTGAGGCCACAAGACTGCAAAGCTGCTGCCCTGTTCATTTCTGGGTCCTGCACCTAAACAGTGACTGGCACAAAGCAGAAGCACAAATGTACTTACAGATTGAATGAAGATGAAATGTATTTGCATGTGGGGTGAGAACCCAGACATAATATCTATTTTATCCCCCTTCTCCTACCCCTAGTAGAGATGACTCCTAAGTAGGAATGCCTAGTATCACATGACTAAGGGGCAGAGTGAGAAGAGTCAGAAAGAGACAGTGCGTAAAGATAAAGGGAAAAGACACAGTGGGTAAGAGATGTGATGAGACTCCTTCAAAAGTGTCCACTTAGCAAGCTGAACCACATTATGCCAAATCTGATATTAGAAGTGTTAGCAAGGGGCTGGAAGCCAATGCCCCTTGTAGCTCTCTGCCCTGCCCTGCTTCTATGCCAGGTTTAATCCTAGACAAAGTGGTAATGTGTCAAGCACTATATGAGAACTTCTGTAGACTGTAGGGCAAGGCAGAATGGAAGAAATTCTGAAAAGTGGTTCCATTTTGTCCCATGACAGGAGACAGGAGTCCTGGGATTAATTCTCCATACCAAATGGTCCCCTGAGCCCCTTCAAGTCCCTCTCCTCCCCCAAAAAAACACTGGACTAATCCTCAAATGGGGTAAATATGTGCCAAAAAGACAAGATAATACTCTAAAGGAGTTTAAAATTTAGTGGCAAAGAAGTAAACACTAGTTGAGGGATACTTATAGGGGACTTCAGAGGGAAAAAAAGTTTTTTTTTTAAATCTGTTATTTGGGGTGGGGTTTTGGGACCACATCTAACAGTGTTAGGGACTAATTCTACTCTGTACTCAGCAGTGATCCTTGACAGTGCTTGGGGGATTATATTCAAGGTTAGAACTAGGGATAAAGGGGATTTACAGCATGCAACCCAAGTGTCTTATCTACTATACTATATTCCCAGCCTCAATAAGGGGTTCATTTTAATAGAATGAGATCAGAAGTTTCTGGGAGGAAATGACTGAATCAGATCTTGAGAAATGAGTAGGATTTGCCAAGCAGGAAATGATTTGGCTCTGCAGGCAGCCAGTTGATGAAGGAGACCTCTGCAACTAAGGGACTAATTGGTTGATAATCCTAGTCGTGTTCACAGAGTTGGAACTGTAAGGACCAGGGGCAGAGACAGAGAAGCAGGGGAAGAGCTAAAGGTCTCCTACTCTCCTATGGGAGGAAGCTTCTTCCTTCTGGAGTCAGCTCTTATTTCCCTGACCTCACAGAACTGGGTGCTGGTGGATACCTTTCCAGAACTCATCATCCCTGGAAGACTTTTTCCTTTGTCACACCACTTCTCCACAACTGATCACACTCATTAATATAACTGTTCTACCTACTTCTTTGCATCTTTATTTCTTTTCTATAAAGGCTCTCTGCAAATGAACAGTAAAACATCAAAAAAATTTTCATGCACGTTCTTCTTTTAGTGGGGCATTATCAGGACATAAGGCCCTGAGAACTGAACCTACAAGGATAAAGGAAAAGTTTCATCTTCACCTTCTCGGACCTCCAAATGCTTGATCCTTAGTCTTTGAAGTTGAGTCTGTCTGTTATGAGCACATTGTTCTCAATATGTGTTTTGGAATCCCCCGAGAGTCCCTTAGACTGTCTCAGGAAGTCTATAGAGTCAAATCTTCAAACTTTTATTATACTGTATCATCTTGTGTTTTGAAACTCTGTTTGTTTGCAGTGCCAGGAATTGAACCCAGAACCTCACAAATGCTTTGGCACATGGGAAAGTCTTTAAATGGCCTCTGCTCTGCTCTAAGAGGCGGCCATGAACTACCCCACCCAGAACAGTTCCTGAGGGCATGACAATAGAGAACATCTCCTGAGGGCACATGAGAGAGGTGAGCTGTCTCCACCCACAAAGGGCAGGGCCAGAGGAGCCACATCTTGCAGCCAATAAATTCCAGCACAACATGTAGACAACACCACACTACAAGCGTGACAATGGGGAAACAACACAGGCCAACACCATGCTTAGAGAATGAAGATGGCAGCTTTGATAACCCAAAAAGTGTCAACTAACTATTTAGCCTTTCAGATAAGGCGTTTAGAGAAGAAATATGGAGGATAATCTTAGAACTAAAAGAAAGCATGGATTGAGATGAACAAACCACAAATAAGAATCAAGAGGATATAAAAATAGAAATCAGAAAATTCCAAAATGAAATAATAGGACTGAAAAACTTGGTAGGCAAAATGAAAACCTCACTGGAAAGCCTCTTCAACAGAGTAACAGCAGCTGAGGATGGAAACAGTGAGCTGGAAGATGAGATGCATAACAACTCCATACAACAGAAGAGATTCAAAAAGAGCTTTAAAGCAAATGATCAGATAATGGAGAAAAATCCTTAAAAATGTGAAGAGTGGGCCCGGAGAGCTAGCACAGTGGTGTTTGCCTTGCAAGCAGCCGATCCAGGACCAAAGGTGGTTGGTTTGAATCCCGGTATCCCATATGGTCCCCCATGCCTGCCAGGAGCTATTTCTGAGCAGACAGCCAGGAGTAACCTCTGAGTACCACCAGGTGTGGCCCAAAAACCAAAAAAAAAAAAAAAAAGTGAAGAGATGAAAATAGAAGTGTTTGATAAACTTAACAGAAACAATAGAGAATCATTGGACTCCCAGAAACTCAGGAAGAAAATCCTCAGAATCAACAGTCAAGGACATCATTGCAGAGAAACTTCCAGAGCTAAAGACTGCATGCAACCAAATCCTGCATGCCTAAAAAATATCAGCTAAATGAGACCCAAAGGAAAGCATTCCAAGTCAGAAAAGATGAAGTAATGAAATTTTCCTATACATGGATGTACATGGAATCTATTATGCTGAGTGAAATTACTGAGAGAGAGAAGAGAAGAGAAGAGAGAGAATAGTCTCACTCATCTATGGGTTTTAAGAAAAATTAAAGACATTGAAATAATTCCCAGAGTTGAGGGCTGGAAGGACCAGCTCAATATATGAAGCTCACCACAAAGAGTGGTCAGTGCAGTTAGAGAAATAACTATGCTGAGAACGATCATAACAATGTCAGTGAGTGAGGGATGTAGAAAGCCTGTCTTGGGCTGGAGAGAAAGTACAGTGGCATTTGCCTTGCAGGCAGCCAACCCAGGATCTAAGGTTGTTGGTTCAAATCTTGGCATCCCATGTGGTCCCCCGTGCTTGCCAGGAGCTATTTCTGAGCAGATACCCAGGAGTAACCCCTGAGCACCGCCAGGTGTGGTCCAAAAGCCAAAAAAAAAAAAAAAAAAAAAAAAAAAAAAAAAAAAAAAAAAAAAAAAAAAAAAAAAGAAAAAGAAAAGAAAAGAAAAAGAAAGCCTGTCTTGAATACTAGAGAGGTGTGGGGGAGGGAAGAGATGGGGTACTGGTGATGGGAAGGTTGCATGGGTGAAGGGGGGTGTTCTTGTTATGACTGAAATCCAACTACAATTATGTTTATAATCATGATATATAAATAAAGAAATTATTTACTTAAAAAATAAATAGGGGCTAAAGAGATAGCATGGAGATAGGGCATTTGCCTTGCATGCAGAAGGATGGTGATTCAAATCCCAGCATTCCACATGGTCCCCTGAGCCTTCAAGGAGCAATTTCTGAGCATAGAGCCAGGAGTAACCCCTGAGTGCTGCTGGATGTGACCCAAGAACAAAAACAAAAACAAACAAAAAAATAAATTAGACCTTACAGTTTGTCCTTTAGTAAAAAGAAAGAAAGAAAGGAAAAAAAAGAATGAATGAATGAAAAGAACCCCAATACACATCCTAGTCACCTAATGGTGAATACCACAAATAGGGTTAGAATACTGAAAGCAGATAGCACAGCGGTAAGGCGTTTGTCTTACATGCGGAAGGTCGCTGGTTCAAATCCCGGCATCCCACATGGTCCCCTGAGCCTGCCGGGGGTGATTTCTGAGTGTAGAGTCAGGAATAACCCCTGAGCATTGCCGGGTGTGACCCAAAAACCAAAAAAAAAAAAAAAAAAAAAGAATACTGAAAGCAGAAGATCAAAAAAGAAATTGCATTCAAAAGGACATCCTTAAGATTTACAGCAGACTAGTCACAAAAAAAACCTGAAGACCAGAAGGCAGTGGTGGGACAGTAGTTGTGATAAAACTCAATGAAATGAATGCTTTACCTAGAATACTGTACCTAGTCAGACTCATTTTCAGGTTTGAAGGTAGTATACATAGCTTCATGGATAAACAATAGCTCAGAACTTTACAGACTCAAAATCAGCATTAAAAGAAAAACTTAAAGGTACTTTAAGACAAGACAGACCAAGAGACACACCAAAGACCTATATAAAGATGACACTAAGTCTTGGGGCCCGGGAGATAGCATGGAGGTAAGGCGTTTGCCTTTCATGCAAAAGGTCATCGGTTTGAATCCCGGTGCCCCATATGGTCCCCCGTGCCTGCCAGGAGCAATTTCTGAGCATGGAGCCAGGAGTAACCCCTGAGCATTGCCGGGTGTGACCCAAAACACACACACACACACACACACACACACACAAAGATGACACTAAGTCTCATGACAATTATCTCTCTCAACGTCAATGGACTAAGTGCACCAGTTAAGAGACACAGAGTGACAAAATGGATTAAAAAGCTGAATCCAGGGGCCTGGGAGATAGCATGGAGGTAAGGCGTTTGCCTTTCATGCAAAAGGTCATCGGTTCGAATCTCGGTGCCCCATGTGGTCCCCCGTGCCTGCCAGGAGCAATTTCTGAGCATGGAGCCAAGAGTAACCCCTGAGCACTGCCGGGTGTGACCCAAAAACCAAAAAAAAAAAAAAAAAAATGCTGAATCCAACATTCTACTGCCTACAAGAAACAAATATGAATCATCAGAACAAATACAGACTCAAAGTCAAAGGTTGGAGGAAAATCATGCAAACAAACAACTCCCTTAAAAAGCTGGAGTGTTGGGGCCCGGGAGATAGCATGAAGGTAAGGCGTTTGCCTTTCATGCAAAAGGTCATCGGTTCGAATCCTGGTGCCCCATATGGTCCCCCGTGCCTGCCAGGAGCAATTTCTGAGCATGGAGCCAGGAGTAACTCCTGAGCACTGCCGGGTGTGACCCAAAAACCAAAAAAAAAAAAAAAAAAAGCTGGAGTGTCCACATTACTATCAGATGACACAAACTTTAGACTTCAAAAAGTTATAAGGGAGAAAAATGAACATTTTGTAATAATCAAGGAATATGTACATCAGGAAGAAATTTCTCAATTAAACATTTATGCATCCAATAAGGGACCAGCAAAATATTTAATACAATTGTTGACAAATCTGAAAGAAGACATAAATAGCAACACAATAATAGTGGGAGACTGTAGTAAATCATGCCTTAATATTGGCTTGGATGGTAAATGGAAGCCTCTGTCTTTAGGCTCTGGACCATGTGGCTCCACAACCCTGATTAACCGTCAGGTCTGGAGGTTCATGAGAGCAGCGGATAGAAATCTTACTCACATGCAGGTTTCAGAAAGTAACAGCTTTATTCATCCTAGCCACCACATATGTGGCCTATATCATAACCATTTAAACATTCAGCTATTCTTAGCTAGCCCTGCATCTTAACTTCTCTCAGCCATCTTTCCTCTGACCTTCAAACTGGCAAAGATCCAACCAGGCAAGAGCCAAAGACAAAAAGAGATTTTTCTCCTCTGGGTCAGAGCCCTTAAGTACCTTTCCCAGACCCCTACCAGGAAATGGGCAGGGTCTGCAGGTAAAGTTACAGATCATCTCTGATTCCCAAGACCTCGCCCAGAAATGGACGTATTCCGGGGTGGAGCTACATCTCCGCCCTTTTTTTTTTTTTTTTTTTTTTACATAAAGACAAAAAGCATAAATTATGTGGCTTCCGCCTATCCAAAGGCGGGTCATATTTTCATAGTAACAATGTAAATAAAGTGAAAATTAATATGCCAGCCCTTTTCAAAAACATAACATCTTTGCAAAATATACCATTAACCTGTAACTCAAAATTTTCTTAATTCTTTTTTACCAAGCATTACTCCGGAACTTCCATGTTCCTATACCTTTAAACTTTCCCCTAAAATCTAGTAGAAAACAAGACTTCCGGGCCCGGGAGATAGCATGGAGGTAAGACGTTTGCCTTTCATGCAAAAGGTCATCGGTTCGAATCCCAGTGCCCCATATGGTCCCCCGTGCCTGCCAGGAGCAATTTCTGAGCATGGAGCCAGGAGT
>PVKC010013482.1:0-22914 GCA_004027635.1 Crocidura indochinensis | reverse complement strand
ACTAGTCATCAGGGAGATGCAAATCAAAACAACTATGAGGTACCACCTCACACCACAGAGAATGGCACACATCACAAAGAATGAGAACAAACAGTGTTGGTGGGGATGTGGAGAGAAAGGAACTCTTATCCACTGCTGGTGGGAATGCCGTCTAGTTCAACCTTTATGGAAAGCGATATGGAGATTCCTCCAGAAATTACTTCTATATTTCTATTGCTTAGAATAGTACCTGGAATATATACTTAGTAGGTGGAGAGTAAAAGCTCAAATGCAGTGTCTTTTGAGTGACTGGACTGTGTTCTGTCTTACAAGCTTGAGAAGGACCAAATGAAGTGATGGATATACTCACATTTTGTAATCTCTTAGAAACCTACAAAAATGTAACTGCAGTTATTATAACAGGAGGAAAGTAAGAAATGATAAGAGTTCTTGTTAGTGGACAGGTGTACAGATATAACCCTAGAATTAATTTTCCATTCTTTTGCGGAGCCCCTTATATTCCCAGGGATTTGGCAGCATCTTGTGAAGGAGTAGACTTCTGAAAACCAGAATGCCATAAGTTCTTTTGCTGCCTGTGTTGGTTCTAATGATGGGACTGTAGTGGGTAGGCACAGTGGTGTCATATCCATATCTTCTCACTGCTTCAGACCTTGCTAGCTCTACTTGCAGCCTCATATGAAAATACCATAGAGCAAACTTACCTTATTCCAAGCACCTATGATTATAAAACAGTTTGTGTATACATAGCCCAGCCCCCCCCCTCAATTCCCCAAAGTGGGGTAGCTCTGCATTATGTGTATCCATTCCCACGATTCCCCTATGAGAGTCTTTTCCATTTGCCTATAAAGGTAACTAACTGGCTTACTAATGATTCTATACTTCATCATTTTCTTTCCTTGCCTTCTATTGCCATTCTCTTAGTCACCCTTTAGAGATTATCTGCCAAAAGTATTACTTGTATCAAGTCTTTGACTCTGGGTTGACTTTGGGAGGAACCCAAACAGTGACTTTAGGTTTTTAATTCACTTTCATTATCTTTAAAATAGGGACAGACCTACATAGATTACTTTGAGAATTCATATAAAATTAACAATAAAAAAGGAATATTGCCTGGCAATTAGGATTGGGGTTAAACAATATGAGATATATGTGAAAATATGTTATTACATATAGTAAAATATGTGCTTCAGTATTGTATGAGACTCAGTCAATTTATTTTCAGTGAGAATTTGCTTCACCCCTTTTGTTCCACTGTCTTACCAAGTCAGAACTAAACTCCCCTGCCATGAAATCAAACGCAATTCTGGCTGGGTCATGGGATGGGGAATTCATTTATTGTGTTAGAAATAATTTGTCATGGTTCTCAAAGCTTCTGTCCTTATGAAATCCCAGGAATGTCTCAGCTACAACCTTCTATTTCCAGATATAAAAATATTATCTAGAAGCAAGTGGTGATGGCTGATAGTTTCTGTCATTCTTTTTGCTAGGGCCTTGATCCTCCTTGGAGGTGCTAATATTGATATATATGGGGGAGAAATAACACCTAGACTCAGATGCTCAATTTGACACTTAATAGATGTATCTTCTGGGATAATACTGCTATTACTTAACTGCACTCTGTGACTCTGTTTTCTCATATGCTACCAAGAGATAATAATGAACTCTACATAGCTATTTCATTAGAACTGATGCAGCATACATAAGAAACTTAGCATGTAAGGAAGAAATATGGGTCCACCAATTGTGCCACTGGGGTTATAGCGATATGGAATGGAAACTGCTCGAAATAGCCTCTGATACACACATAGTTTCATTGGTAGTGATGTTTGTTGACAAAAACCATATATACCAAAAGTCATTTGTTGTTCTGTTTTCTAGTACTTCTCAGTTTCCCTTTTCCTTAACTGACAGAACTGTTCAGCTGTTATTGTAGAATGAAAAGGTGGCATATTTTTGTTCACATTTCCACGGAAAGCAAGTGGAGTTAACAGGACATAGTAATACAAATATTTGAAGAGAATAGCTGGATAGTGTTTAAAGTCGGTGTTCCCAGGCCAGGGAGATGACTCAAAGGCTAGAGGGTATGCTTAGCTATGGGACCCCTGGCAGTACATGGTCCTCTGGAGCACTGCCAAGTGTGTCACACACAAAAGATAATACTGAGTTTTAGGATAAGTTCAGAAGCCTGAAACTACTCCATATTTTTTTCAAATGAGCTACCCAATTAAGTTACAGTAAACATACATCATCTCAAGTTGGAACTATGATGGGGTGAGGGAAAAGAGAGAGAAGAATGATGGTGTCTACAGAATATTTAGCTTTGTACAGAATATTGCATTTGCCCTCTAATTTAATCTTCAATGCAACTCAGGAAGGTAGGTCTATTATACACCGAACTTCAGGGAGCTGAATAATTTTACCATGGTTAAAGTATTTTTATAAGTAGATCAGAAGCTCAGAAAACTGTTTCCCAATAGAGTTCTTTTGATAAGTAAAGACTTTACACCCCTGACCCCCAACCATGCAATTTCTCTGTTTTGGTGATGTGCTATTGAAACCTGTTATCAGATATTAGGCTTAACCTAATGCTTAAGCCACACCATAAGGTGGCCAGCAGCAGTTATTAATTATAACTAGTGATGATGTAGCAAAACCAGTGGATAAAACATGACAAAGCACGTAGGAGTAGCAGCAGGAATCTGACCTGTGCTGAACAGTGAGACCCAGGAATTGCCTGCTATTGACAACAGAGAGGGCAGAAAGAAGCCACAAGCCCATTTCTAATGATAAGCACGCACAGCCTGCTGGAGACAAAAACAGATGTGCCAGAGACAAGTCTTTGATCAGTCCAAACAGCATTCCTTTGCCTTTTGTATGATCCTATGCTTTTTATATAAGTGTATCTCTACTGCCTCCAAACTCAAAGGAAAAAGAGGGTAAATGTATATCATATTGCTGGGAAGTGCTAGTAATTTCTGGATTTACTGCAAGAATTAAGTTTGGCTTGCTACAGGATTTGGGTATCATCCTTCTCCAAAGGTAGTACAGGGAGGCAGGAACTGTTTCATTTCTATCTTATATATGCGGCACCTAAAGGAAGCTGAACAAAGATATACTAACTGAACTTTCAGTATTTGCTTCATATTTTTTCTGGTGACATTGATTTGTACCCAAAGGCTACTGTGTTGCATGCATATCATTTCCATCTTAAATAAACAGATGACATTGAATTTAGTCCTGTTGCTTACACAGAGACAAATGGCTGATCTCATTAGACAAATATATATGGTTAGAGTATAATCTATAAAAAATATATGAGCAGAAAAACAATTCAGGTAGGGACTAAATACTGAAATAATTGCATATTTTAGTTTCAGTGTGCTTTGAAATTGTATTGCTTATTTGTCAGATTTCATTTTGAGAAGGGAGAGGTTTTTTTTTTTTAATAAGGGAAAGTTAGAGACTAATATAAATACTCCCATGTGCCTACAATCCAATGTCATATCTATTTGAAAATTCTGTCCTTGCACTTAATGCTGTTGGCTAATACTGTTGGATGATTTATGATCCAGTGGGAATATGTTTGAGAATGTAGGAGGTCACTGTTAATTTCACAGAAATACCAGACAAGCCTAGAACATCCCAAGCAGAGCAAAACACTCTTTGTGGGTGTCCTAATAGCACTGATGATGTGACTTCATCTATTTCTGTGTCACAGCATACAATGGCAGTCCATTGTTGCAGACCCATCACTACTATGGAATAGAGATTACTAACCTGTTAGTATACATGACTCTGGGAAAGTCGCCCCAACCACTCAACTACACCTATCCTGCCATTGCTGCATTCTTCCAAGTCAAGGTTCTATTGTTTTGCAGGCTTCAGTTTTATGTACCCCAGTTCTGTTGCTACTCTCAAGGTAGTACATCCATATTTCCCTTAGAATGTTCTATATATTTGTCCTGAGCAAATCAATTATACTAAAATTGATAGACTGGTTCTCTACTTGGTTGTCTTACTGACACCTGGCTTTGTCAGGCAGAAAGCGAAGAGGACTTTCATGTACAAATATCACTCTCTGGGTAATCCTGTCCTACTCTAATACTCATAGTAGTTCTTAGACTTAAATAATGGCTAACAAATGTGAATTCTATGCTGGGTCTCAGACAAATGACAGATGGGGAGACCGAAGCAGTTTTGCTTTGTTGGTAGTTAGATGTTACTCAAGGAAAGTCTTCTGCGCTTTATCACCATATATTACAACAATCTATTTATTCTATGTGTATTAAGTGTCTGTACTATGCTGGACATTAATGTAACTCCTGAGGAAATGATGAATATTAGAATGTAGGTTTAGTCTAAAGAAATTTAGGATCTAGTTGAGGAGCTTTAGGAAGTTTCTCATAATTTGTAGGCAGAGGTGAACCACAAAATGAAGAAAATTATTATAGTGATAGGATAGATATAGTTAAAGGACACAATGGGGTACATTGTCTATAGTATGTGTATGAGCATGTAGCAGTGGGAGTGCCAATGAAGCATATATTTGGAGAGGGTGCTGTAGCTAGATGTGAAAAGATCTCCCCATTCAACTTCTCAAAAAGAGTACATTCTATTTATTGGCATCTACTCCCAAACACAAAAACAATAATTCAAAAATATATATGTATTCCCGGGTTCACTGCAGCACCAGTATGTTTCCCAGGATATGGAAACAACGTAAATGCCAGCAACAGAAGAATGGAAAAAGAAGGTGTGCTATATAGACCATAATGGAATACTAGGCAGCTATAAGAAAAGGTGAAATCATGCTGTTCACAGCAACATGGATATAACTGGATGGTGTCATGTTAAGCTAAGTCAGAGGGAAATTGACAAAAACTGGGTAATCTTACTCATCTGTGAACTACTAGAGACAGACAAAGCAAAGGAAAAAGTAATGTCAAACATTGTCAAACCTTGTCCTTGGATTAAAAAACTTATTGACAGTGCTGGGGTATGAGGTAGTGGAAAGGAGAAAAAAGTGACACAGGGACACTAGTAAAAGATCATAGAACATTGCAGTAATTTTCACATGGATACCACACTACGGGAATAACCTAAAATATAATTTATAAGTATATCTCTCCATTCATTCATTTAACGATTGCAAATATTACGTGAACAAGATAAATATGAATGTCTTTAAAGAGCATTCAAACTTTGAGAATAGACAAGCTTTAGGCAATTAAAAAGATGCATGGTGTTCTCAGATGGGAGAATTACTAGATATAAGGAAGAGGAGTTAATGCTAGCCAGGAGAAACTTCATGAAGGAAGTGGCTCCTGAATTAATTTTTGAGAAGAATTAGGTACAGGTATATGGATTATACAGGGCATCCCAAAATGGATTCCAGAAGAAGTGATTCAAGCTAATAAACTGTGATAAGTGAAGAAAAAATCTAAAAAGGCAGGCAAAGTGCAAATCACATATGGTCTTGTTTGCCCATTTGGAAGATAGTCTATTTTGTTGTCAACTGAAAGTCAATGACTATGTTATAAATAAGACATGAGATTATTCAAATTGTTTCTTGAGATGATCATTCTCTCTGTATTGTAGTCATGAAATTTGGAAGGCTGGATAATGGAGACAGAGAGAGGAAATATATAAGTGCAATGACTAAGTTGCTGGTGAAAAGAAGGTTTGAAACTTGGTGGTGATAGTTGCTGGCTTAAATGAGAAGTTGATGTCTCCACCTTTTTACAGGTACAAATAGCTCAGGGAATAAACTAGGTAGTCAACGTTTAATTCATGGTAATGGTTAAATATTTGAGCTGCATTCTTAGGCATGGATCTTCCTTTCCTTTTGTGAAGTTGTCTTTTTGATGTTAGGGGTGACACGCATAATTGTGGTATTCGTGGTTCTTGACAGTGTCGCTATGTTTTCACTCAGCATGCAAGGTGATTTTGGTGACTGAATTCAACCTCATGACCAAAAGGGAGGTGTCTATCACTGATCTCTCTTTGAGCTCCTTGGGCTTAGGTCCCTTTTTTCTTTTAGAAGTTTATGCCACACCTAAGGGGGCTCAGGGTCACTATTCGTATTATGCTGCGTGGGTGGTATTCCTAATGGTGCTAAGGAGATCATGAGGTATTAGATTTAAACCAGGGTCTCCCACATGCAGAAGATATGCTCCAGTCCTTTGAGCTATTTCCTTGATACCCAGATTTATGTTTTAATGTCCCTTCTACCAATTAAAGATTGATAGATATACAGGTTTATCTGGTGTGTGACCAGTTACAAAGTTCAGCCATAAACCATATGAGTTATTCAATTAATTCAAAATTCCTCTGTAACACATACCAGTTAGCACCCTGCTCAAATCTTCTAGTCCTTACTTTTGAGAGTACACCTGTCTGACTTCAAATGCCAGCACCCACACTTCTTTTACAGGGTACCCACTTTGCCATATGTTGGAAGGCAGAAGTTCTGTAGAATTAACACCCCTTAGTGGGCTGGAGAACTTAGTGCAGCAGGTAAAGTGGTTTCGAGTTTTATTTCCCAGCACAGCATATGGTCTCCCAAGCCCAGCCAGGAATGGTCCCTGAGCACAAAGCCAGGAATAAGCCCTGAGCACTATAAGTTATGCCCCCCCAGCCCAAACTAAACAAAATAAATCCCTTGGTAACTATAACCAATGCACTTGGGAGCTGAAATAGAATACTCCTTAAGAGTGAGTTTCCTCTTGGGTGGCTGTATTTTAATCTGATTTCTTAGAACTTACCCAGTGTATTTGAACCACAGCAATTTGCCCACAGCAATAGTCACCTTAACCACATATCATTTATGGTTCCTTTCCCTTTTTTCTCTCACTGACCTGCTCTCCTTCTGAATAAATAATATGTCTTTGATTTCTTATTTCAGGGTCTGCTCCTGAGGAACTCGAACTAAGATATTGTCTTGAGTTTTGAGTGCAAAACTTCCATGTTAGTTTCTTAGTGTTCTCAAAATACTAAACCATTCTAAAGACAATATCCAATTATTTGCGCCATCATATATAAATTAAAAATCAAATTTTAGGGAGTAAAATTAGGATATCTTGGTCTTTCCATACTCTCACCTTTTGATGGTGGATTAATTTCACTGATACCAATTTTCAAACTGAAAGTAAACAATAAAATGTTTTCAAATGTCTCTGATAGATTCATGAATGCAGATGGCTAGATGCAGCATTTGAACTGCATTTCCTGTTTATTTGAGAGCGTAGTACAGCTTTTTCATTATGGTTCAAAGATAACCACATGTTGGGTCCAAGATATACCATAATTCTACACTGTACTGGGAGTAGGGATATAATAAAAATAAGACTCAAGAATGTACCATAACTCCTTAAAAGGGCTTAGGTGGGTTTTTTCTTGCTAGGAAAGATTACATCATCTCTCAACTTTAGCGGATGAGAAGGCTTTTTTTTTCCTCTTTAGAAAACCACTCAAACACACAGTAGTGTCTTTTGCACACCTCTGGAACATTTCGGCAGGTAGATCTCATGTTTTGGTGTTCTCTGTTGACAGCAAACGCTGGAATATTGCCCAAATTGGATCAGAATCCCATCTTTACAATTTTGGATATTTACTGTTACAGTGGTAGGTGTGTGGGAGAGACAGCTGATGTGTTCACTGGATTCCTTCCCAGGCAGTGATTTCCTGGGGAGTATATGTTAGTGGAGGCAAATTCTACATGCCTTGTCATTGCTGCCAGTACAGGTGCTAAAAATCTACACAATGTCAGTGTGCTGGATGTCAGTAAATCTGACTTGTTTTCTCTGCCAAGTTTCAGGCTGCCTTTCTTCTTGCTGCACGCCATTGTTGGATACTGATGGAACATAGTCTAAGTCGGATCGCTGAATGAAATGTGTGTGAGTATGTAAACTCTTCAGTCCTGAAATATATATCATGAAGAAGTGAACAGATATAAAGTGTATAGTTCAATGGATTTTATGAAGGAGGAACTTCATAAATTGGTATTGACGGTAACAAAAGGTGAGTATAGAAAGACCCAAAGATCCTAACTTTATTCCCTAAAGTTTCATTTTTTGTTTTTGTTTTGTTTTATTTTATTATTTTTTTGGCCACACCTGGTGACTCTCAGGGGTTACTCCAGGCTATGTGCTCATAAATCGCTCCTGGTTTGGGGGACCATATGGGATGCTGGAGGATCCAACCGCTATCCATCCTAGGTTAGCGGGGCAAGGCAGACACCTTACTGCTTGCACCACTGCTCCAGCCCTAAAATTTGATTTTTAATTCATATATGATGGCATAAGTAATTGGATATTGTCTTTAGAATGGTTTAGTCTTTTGAGAACTCTAATAATCTAACATGGAAGTTTTAAGTGGTAGGCAATATCTTAGTTTGAGTTCCTCACACCCATATAAACATTACTTATATCAAGACAAAACATCTCCAGCTCCCAGAAGCCTCCCTGTAGTCTAATAGTTTCCAGAGAACTATTCTACCTCCTACCAACGATGATCAGTTTGGTGACTGGAATGATAGTATAGGAGTAAAGCATTTGCCTTGCATGGCTTGCCTAGTTTTATCTGATACTGTCTATGATTCCCTGAGCACCACTAGGAGTGATCCCTGAGTACTGCCAGGTGCGAACCCAAACAAACAAAAACATCTATCACTTTTGCATGTTCTTGAGTTTCTGATAAATGGAATCATGCAGTATGTACTCTTTGTGTCTTCATGTATTCAACCTTTGAGATTCATCTGTGCTGTGTGCATCAGTCATTGCTGTTTTTATAAAACTTATTTTTGGGGGGTCACACCCGGCAGTGCTCAGGGGTTACTCCTGGCTCCATGCTCAGAAATTGCTCCTGGCAGGCATGGGGGACCATATGGGGCACCGGGATTCAAACCTATGACCTTTTTCATGAAAGGCAAACACCTTACCTCCATGCTATCTCCCAGGCCCCTATAAAACTTATTTTTAATATCATCTGCTACTATATAAATATAGTACACTTTGTTTTCTCCCATTTCCTGGAAGTACCTTTACCTTTCATTTTGGGAACTCTTAGAACAACTCTTTAGGGGCCTTATTTGATATGAGCTGGAAGGATCTGCAGGTGCTCTGGAACCCTGTCCTTTGTTTGCTGAGGGGGGGGGGGGTGAAACTGTTGCCGAACTAAGAGTTTTATCTTGTGAGGAGTCATGGGCTCTGCTCTATAGCTCTAGAGAAATCACCCTCTCCAGGAAATCTGCCTTGAAAATACAGATATGTGCGCTATGATCTCCCATGCCATGTCTTATCCCTTCCCATATTCCAAGGTAACTTGAGTCTTATTGTTATTAAATTCTGACTCCCAGTACAGTGCAGGAACATTATACTCAGGACAGATATATTCTGGACTAAGCAACATGCTCTTTCCCAATGTCCTTGGGATCCCCAGCAATCATTAAGCAGCTTCCCTCTGCCTGTCATAAGGCCTAGTTAAATCATGAAATGTAATCATTAGCAAAAGTACAATTTCTCCTAGACTGGAGGTGGGGATGGGGAGAGGCAAGTGAACAAAACAAACAAAAAAGAGGAACCAAACACATAGGAAAGAGGATTATTAGTGTTTGTGGGTCTATGGAGCTTTATATATACAAGTAAATATGTAGGAAACAAAAATAAACAACAGAGTATTGCATTTCCAGATCAGTTCTCAAAGGAACACAGACACAAATATTAGTATATCAGTCACTGTAGAAATAGGACATTGAAATGAGAGGTGAAGAGATTTAAAACATTCCAGTTTAACACTTTCTTACTCCTTTTCCAAGCATTGATAGGAATCAATATGAAACTTCAAATTAGGTTTTGGTTAATTTAAGAAATGGAAGAATTGAGGGACAGGGCACCTGCCTTCTCATAGCTGACCCAAGTTTCATTCTTTGCACCTTATTTGGTCCCCCAACCCTGTCAGGAGTGATCTCTGAGCACAGAACAGGAATAAGACCTGAGAACTGCTGGGTGTGGATCCAATACTGAAAAAGTAAAGAAGAAATAGAAGTGATGGAAAAGGGAGTGGAGAGGAAAAGAATGAGAAAGCAAATGAAAGAGAAGAATTTTGGTGTTACTTTGTTACCTTATAAGTAACATAGCACTAGAAAGTTGAGACAATCTTGGGAGAGGCTAGAAGAAATATCCCCGTAATGTTCACCTTAATGTTAATTAATCAAACTAATTTCTCAAATAATTGTTAGACTCTGTAAAGTGCTGATTATGTTATGAAGTAGCTTAGGCATTATTCAAATAGATACTAGTGGGCTTTGTAACTTCTTTTAAACTGTGAAAGGGGTAACATATTCTTAAAGTGGAAAAATGAAATGCTAAAGAATAGACCATTTTGAAGTGAAAACATTCTCCTAATGACACTTCACTCTGTAAAGACACCCAAGCAGACAGCAAGCTGCCTAAGCCGGGAACCCTTGGATTGTTTTGATAAAGCAGAGACTTTGTCTTTGTTTGCTTGCCCAAGTAAAAGACAAGTCATCAGTCAGACTGCTTCCCACTGTGGGTCAGGAGCACCTTCCTGGCATTTGGGGTTATTCACAGTAGCGCTGAGTGCAAGGCCTACGTGCACTCAGGGAGTGGCCATCCTGCACCTATGTAGCATTTGGGCACATTTCAAAACGTAACTTTACCAGAGCCTAAAACTAATCAACCTCCAACGAAAAGCTTCGCAAAGAGGAAAGTTAGATGTTTCTGGAACAGTTTAGGAAAAGATGGGGGGAGTACCCAGAGAAGCCAATGACAACTGAAGGAAATCTCACTTTGTTTCCAAATCTTGGAACTCACCCTCTTGACAGATTCTGTTTATAGAAATATGTGTGGTTAATTAAAAGGGGAGTGTTGCTTAGGCAGCATAATAGGTGAAGGGAAGTTTTTTATTTTTTCTTAAAAATATGTATTCAGGATCAGAGTGATAACACAGTGAGAAAGGGTGTTTGCCTTGTATGCAGTCAACTTGGGTTAAATGCCCAGCATCCCATTTGTTCCCCCACCCCAGCCTTTCAGGAGTGATTTCTGAACACAGAGCCAGGAGTAACACCTGAGAGCTATTGAGTATTGCCCCCAAACAAAAATTATTTAAGAACTAATATATGTATGTATGTATGTATGTATGTATGTATGTATTCAGGATCTAGGATAATTTGGAACACAGTTTGTAGTTACTAGGGCTAGTGAGCATGTTTTGTATGCTCTCAGCCTGGGTTCAATCCCTAGAACCACATGGTACCCTACACTCATCCAGGAGTGACTTCTAAAAACAAAGCCAGGTGTAGCTCCCAAACCAAAGCACAAATACATATTTAGGTAGCAGTGGGAAGATAGGGTGAAAATATTATGGATTTTCACTCTTGTTTATAATTTAAACATGAAACAAATGAAAATATATTTAAAAATTGAAGACAAAGGGGCACCTCTCCTGTATTCTGCTGTACCCTTGCTTCTTCCCGCTTCTGCTTGTCCTTGTATGATGTGCCAGAGAGTTTCCTGCACTTACAGCATTCTCAGTCTGAACCTCTGCTTTCAGAATTCCTCTTTGAACCACATACAGAACTCTACAAACTCATATACCTGAATTCACCCTTCTCATCTTTAAATGGGAATTTCTTGGCAATGGCTTTAGAAATCCATTTAAAAAGGCTTCCCAGGGACCTATACGTACAGCCAAGCTTGATAGTCCTTCCAACCACTCCTCAAACCCTGTTGATTTTCCCTCCAATTTCTCCCTCATGCATCCTCCTGTATTGCATTCCATTACTCTGGATTTGGTTCTAACCTTTATTATCTGTCTATAAAACAAATCTTCCTAACTCAAATATTTATATTCTTTGCTTTTAGTTAATCCTCTAAACTGGAACCAGATTTATTTTTCTAAAACACAAATCCAAACTGATCTTCCCTCTGCTTAAATCCTCCAACTACTCCCTTTGGAATGAATGATGGAGCTTATTTGTTTCTTAGATGATGGTGGAGAACAGCGGCTCCTTATCCAAGGCAGCTCTCTCTCACAGCTGAAGTGGTTTCTTTTCTTTTTAACTAAACATTAATATAAGACTTTCAAGAAGATATAAGTTTAGAATTCTATATGGATTCACCAGTTTCCCCTAGGGATAACATCTTACGTAATCACAGTGTGTATCAAAATAACAAAACTGACTTTGGTATAGCACTGAGAAACACCGGCCTTATTTTCATTTCACTATTTTTACATGCATGAAACTCTTATCACATAAAAATACAATTAAAAAAATCTCTTTGTGTAGCCATGGTCCTCAACTGTAGTGGCATATTAAATTTTCCTGGGGGAGCTTGAAAAATGAACCTATGTCAGGCCACACTCTAGACTATGCTTTAGTCTGGCACTTCTCAAACTTGAGCATCTACACAGATCAATTGGCATTTTGGTAAAAATCGATTCTGATCTAGTAGGTCTGTGTGGAACATGAGATTCTGCAGTTCTCACATAGTCCCAGAATATGTGGATTGCTGCTGCTGCAACCCTGACAGTCTATTCAGAGTAACCCACCCTGTTTCCAGAGTAGTGGAGTGAGAATTTACAAATGTGAAAGAGAAAGGCATTGAATTACTAAATTCCTCCAATAATTCAATGATGTAGTCAGGGTTAAAAACTATTCTATGACAGAATTGGAAGACTGTGCCATCTTCAGTGGTGACATCACCTCAACTTTATTTGAGCCATTTGAGATAATTTCAATCTTTCCTGATGACCCAATACCAAACATCTCTTGAAGGAAAGAAAGCCTTTATGCTTGAAAGTACAGATCTGGGGCCCGGGAGATAGCATGGAGGTAAGACGTTTGCCTTTCATGCGAAAGATCATCGGTTCGAATCCCGGTGCCCCATATGGTCCCCCGTGCCTGCCAGGAGCAATTTCTGAGCATGGAGCCAGGAGTAACCCCTGAGCACTGCCGGGTGTGACCCAAAAACCAAAAAAAAAAAAAAAAGAAAAAAAAGAAAGTACAGATCTGGTCAAGTCCTTGGGACCCCACATTAAACCACTTAGCCAGGTCAGCTGAGAATTGCCAAGAATGGCCCCTGGGTTCCCAGATTACTACTTGGAAGGCCGTTCAGAAAGGAAAAAAATCCTTGCTTCTGTAAAACTCATTTTTAAATGAAATTTAAATATTTCCCATGTGAACTCTCTCAATTTGGCTCTCACTTCCACTTCCATTTCTTCTCTATATTTTTCTATTTGGAGACAGATGGGAAGATGAGACTGCTTTCATATTCAAAATTTCATGAGATTGTGTCCTTGAGATTTACTACCTAGTCTCTTTATTCCTTCTCAGTTGTCTTCAAGTCCACAAATATTATACAAATGCTCTTTGTTTAATGCTTTACAAGACTCACTTTCAGTTACTGACCTTGTTTTCTGTCTTAACAGGGAACAACTCATGCCATCAGATGAAAAGGGACAAGTGAAAAAATTTTCACTTCTCTGACATGATCACTCATAAAAATAACTACATCTGTTTCCATCCTTCCCACTGGTGAAAATGAAGACCATTACCCTCCTTCTAAGATGAGCTCCTTCAGTTAGGTTCTGGCTTTCTTTTCCTTCCTTATAGTACCTGTTCTCTTCTCTTCTCCCACATATCTTAACTTTTATTATGAATTTCTTTCCATGAATTTAGAAATAGGCTTATTTCTCTCCCATATTTTCAGAAAGGCCTCACTGACCCCATTTTCCTTTCAACTTCTGCCACATTTCCCCCCTTTAACAAGCTTTTTACATTTGCTGTCTTTAACCACACTTCAAAGAGTGATTCATGCTTGCTAACTTCATCTTTTCACCACCTCCCACTCATTTCTCAAACCAATCCAGAGGGTCTAGACTGTAGTGTATCCCAGAATTCTTCCAAAACTCCACAATGACTTCTAAACAGGTAAAGCCAATGGCTTCTTGCATTGTCATTTTCTTATTTGCAGTACACACAGTCAAGTCTATTATGTGGTATCAAAGAAATACTTCAGAAATTTCTAAGCTAGGTAAACATGTTGAAGTATTCGTGTGTACCCAATAGGCTCTATTAATGAGTGGATCTCAATTCTTCATTGCTACATATGGTTTGAAACCAGTACGTTTATCCCATGATGAAATTCACGGCATAAGTTCTCTTCCCCCTACCTAGCTGAACTCTTCGACCTACTTTTTACATTTGTTAGCACTCAAGATTCTGTCTTTGGCATTTCTGATCTTGTCACATAAAAATATGCTCTTGGGAAGTGAATTCCATCACCATGGTTTAACTTGTCACCATTTATGCTGACTAATGCCCAATTCATGTCCATACCTCACCACTCTTCCAGACACTACATCTGACTTTTTCTTTGACTCCTAAAGGTCTATAAATACACATTATGGCAATATTTCAACTGATCAGTATTCAAAGAAGATTTTTCCAAATTGGTTATTTTGCCTGTTCCTTTTTATAATTATCAATATTATTTTCTTATGTATATAGCCCAGTCGTAACTACTCCCAAGCCAATCTCACCATTTTAACTTTCAAATTCTATTGATTTAGGGCAATGGGGATGGCTCAAAGGTCAAATACATGCCTTAAACTTAAGAATTCAGTTCCTGGCGCTGCAAAACACAAATAAAAAACTCCTATGAGTCCATCTTCCTTTGGGAGGTGGTGGTATTTTCAGTATGTGTTTTAAAGCATATTTATACCTTGGAATGTTTTAATAGGGTTACCAAAAATTATCTATACATGAAGAAAAATGTGATAGATGTTGGGTGGATGTTAAATAGATGTCTTTACTTAGGAACTATAAAGCTTTAATATGTTACTATGCGGGGCCGGAGAGATAGTGTGGAGGTAAGGTGCTTGCCTTGCATGCAGAAGGATGGTGGTTCGAATCCCGGCATCCAATATGGTCCCCCGAGCCTGACAGGAGTGATTTCAGAGCGTAGAGCCAAGAGTAACCCCTGAGTGCTCCGGATGTGACCCAAAAACCAAAATAAACAAACAAAAACAATGTTACTATGCTCTCCACCTGGGAATATGATTAAGGGAAACCACAGATATTGTTTCTTAGAGTTATTTGGTTGCAGACACTATCTTCTTTGTTGCATTAAGGGAAACTTTCAGAAGCACATTTTGGAAAAGAATCGCAACATTTATCTCTTGTTTTCTCCTTTTTGTGGTTAACCTCTTATATACTTAGATCAGTTTCCTGAGTGGAGGAAAGAGCTCTTCTATTTCCCATGATTTGCTTCTTCAACTTAACCTTATCTTCTATAAGAGCCATCTTTACATATATTTGATCATGATTCTTCCCATAGTTTTGGACATCCTGCCCTCTCTCACTTGTCCGTCATAAAATTCTTACTGACTTTGTGTTTCCTTGGCCAGTCATTTATTGACAGAGAAATGTTGAAATCTCAACTATAACAGTGTTTTTAATCTATTTCTCCCTTCAGTTTTATTGCTTTTTACTCTAATATTTTAATGCTGTTGTGTTTGATGACTACTTATTTAATATTGTTATATCTTCATGGAGAAGTTATCTCTTTGCATTTGGAAGTCAACCATATCTAAAATTTATACAGACACTCCAAGTTTTTGATTAACGTTCATATGGTTTATCTATGTCTATCCCTTTTTTAATACATCCTTATATTTAAATTTATATACTTATACACAACAGGATTAAATTTGGCTTTATTTAATATACTTTAACGCTCCCTTTTAATTAGTATATTTATAACATTCAAATTTCATGCAATTGATGATTATTTGAGTTAATATCTACCATGGTTATAACAGCTCTCTAGCTATTTTGTTGTCTCCCCAGCTTCAGCCTGGCCTGATTTTAATTAAGAATTTTACATGACTTCGGGTCGAGAGAGATAGCAAAGTGGTAAGACATTTGCCTTGCATGTGGTCAACCTGGGACAGACCCAATTCGATTCCTGACATCCCATATGGACCACAAGCTTGCCACTAGCGATTTCTGAGCAGAGACGGAAGTATTCCCTGCGCATAGCAGGATGTGGCCCCAAAACCAATCAATGAACTTTAAAAAATGAATTTTGTATGATTTCATTTTATTAATCTCAATTATACTTCACAAAATGTTTCAGAGAGATAGCATATAGGGGTTAAGATGCTTGCTTTGCATGTAGTCTACCTCAATTTGATCCCTAGCACCACATATTCCTGAGAACTGCCAGAAGTTACCCTGAGCTCAGAGCAAGAGTCAAGCCCTAAAAGCATTGTCAGGTATAACCCCAAAGCAAAAATCAAAAGCAAAGTAGTTAGTGTTTCTCTAGCACTTATGGTATAGTTTTAACCTAAGTTCAGTATTAGTTACTGCTTTGTTTCAAGTAGTACAGTTCTCATGTCTTCCTCTTCATTCTTGGCAAAATGTCTAATGTTTCTTCTACTTATGTATAATCCCTGAATATGTTGTCATTAAAATTTTTTTAAATATTTACCCTTTGGGGGCTACGCAATTGTACAGTAGGGAAGGGTGCTTGCCTTACATGTGGCCTACTCAGATTCTGATCCAGGCATACCATATGATCTTTCAATCTCTGCAAGGAGAAATTCCTGAGTACAACCAGGAGTAATCCCTGAACATCACCAAGTATGCCCCCACCAAAAGAATTATTTACCTTCTGATCTATTAAAATGTGATAATTAGAAGATTGTACTTTACTCTCATTTATTCCTTCTGTAATACTATTTTTATTGCATGTAAATTTTTTAAAAATCTATGTAAGTCTCTTGCATAAAAAGCATTTCTTTCAGGGCAATGCACTCATTTTTCAATCTGGGACTACTCCCAGCCAATATTTGTTCCAGCCCCTTGTATTTGGGGGCCATGAGGACTAAAGTCTGATGGTGTTTGGTGATGTGACTATGCAGTACTGGAGAACTGAATTTAGAGCTTCACACTCACTAAGTGTGGGATGGGGGAGGAGGGAGAAAGTGGGGTATTGGTGGTGGGAATGTTGCACTGGTGAAGGGGGTGCTCTTTTTATGACTGAAACCCAACTACAATCAAGTTTGTAATCAGGGTGTTTAAATAAAGATGTTATTTTGTAATCACAGTGTTTAAATAAATATGCTTTTTTAAAAAAAGAATTTGACTGATTTGATACACATTGTTATTCATTGGATGGTATTATCTTTGAATGTAGCACCTTGGATTGGTGTGGAAACTCCACCACCTTCCAAGTGTGATGTTTTCCCTCAGAATAAATGGTTTTGGGGAAAAGGAGTGACCCCTCAACGTTTTCTGGATCTCCTAGGGGCAGCTTGGAGCAGTTACCTTCTAGTAAGAGTGAAGGGGCCACGTGGGTAATTCCTCAAAAGCCCTTTCTCTCTCTCCATGAGTGCTTGTGTGAATTATTTTCCAGACAGTCATCTGATTTCAGACCCGCATCTCGCCAGTGTTAGAGGGTTGGAACCTGAGGATTTAATTCAATAACTAAGCACATGCTGTACTACTTGAACTATCTTGCTGGCCCCAAATTCTCTTCATTTTTGTATGTGGGAATTCTTATATATTCTTCACTTTGAAGCATAATTTTGCTGGATAGAGAATTTTAGGTTAGTATTTTATTTCATTTCTTTTGTTTGTTTGTTTGCTTGTTTTTGGACCACACCAGATGATGCTCAGGGATTACTACTGGCTATGTACTCAAAAACAGCTCCTGTCTTGGGCTACCATATAGAACCCCGGGGACGAACCAAGGTCTGTCCTGGGTCATTCGTGTGCAAGGCCTACAGCTGTGCAATCACTCTGGCCCTTATATTACATCTTAAAGTATTTCACTCTAGTGGCTGGACAGATGGTACAGCAGGTAGGACACCTGCCTTGTATGTGGCCACCCCAGGTTTGATCCCCGGCATTCTATATGATCCCCTGAGCACTGTCAGAGGAATTTCTAAACACAGAGTCAGGAATAACCTCTGATATCACTAGGTGTGGCCCAATGAACAAAACAAACAATATAAATACATATATATGTGTATACATACATTTATATGTATATATCCATTATTCTTCTATAGCTTTCATTTTTCTCTTCTTCTGACAGTCTAATTATATTTTATCTTGTCCCAGAGTCTTGAATGTTCTAGAGTATTTTCTCTCTTCATCTGTGGATTCAAGCTCTCTGTTCTTCCCTTGATTATGTTGTCTACTGATGTCCATCATTCTTTATTCCTGATGTTATTTTGATTTCTATAATTTTATATCCAATTTTTGATCTATCCTGAGTTTTCATATCTTTACTTGTATCTATCATTTTTATTCCTGCTGTAGTTTTGAATTCTATAATTCTGTAACCTTTTTTATTTATGTTGAGTTCCCATATCTGTATTTGTAGCTACCCTTGTAAAATAACACTAATGATAGTTATTTTTAAATTCTCGTCTGATCATTCTAATAGTTAATTCCATACATCTGAGTATTGTTCTGAAGCCTCCAGTTTCCCCCTCAGACAACAGACATCTTTCCTTTTGACATGACTTACACATTTTTCTCCACAAACTGCACATTTGTATCAGTTCACTGAACCTGATGTAGATAGGCTTTTGCTATAAGTACTTAGATTAATTTAGTAATTGTGATGTATTTGCTTGTATCGATATGTACCAGAAGCTTCACATATCCATACATTGTTTCTATCTCTACTCTGGGGCTTTGTGCTTCCTTTTGGAATCAGTGTTTTGGAACTCTTTCATATATAATGCACTGTTTATATTTCTTGGTGGACCCCTATTAGTCTGGCACCTTTGTACAGGGATGGGAAATGTTATAGAATCTTCCAGTGAAATCTCAGTCTTTAAATGGGTCTATGTCTTATGACTATGGCTTTCACTAATATTTCTGTAGTGCTAAAGTGTTTTCTCCTACACTTGTCAGCTCTCTTCCTTGAATACAATACTCAGAATCCATTTCCTTGAAGTCCTGATACCTTTGGAATCTTTCACTTCCATCCAGGTGAGAGGAGACTGACAGTGGGAACAACTTACCCTAGGCTCAAGTTTCCTAAAAGAACCTAGGCTCTAACAAATTCCTCTTCCCTGGAGACAAGCCTGCATTATGAAAACGGAGTGTACTTCATGATTACTCTTCTACTTTGCCCTGTCACATCATCACCTTGGTAATCAAGTGGCATTTACAGAGGAACAAGAAAGTATGATCCCTCTGCTCTGCCACACATACAGAGACAGTGTCTTTAGCACAGCTACCTCAATACCCAGTTTCCAGCCATTTGTCAAATTTACTATTTAAGTGTTTCTAACAGAGGATTATGCTGGGATAAGTAGACAAATTCAGTGTCTCTATGTACATATAACTTGAAATAACAAGTTACCCCATAAATTCAGATTTCTAATGTTCTCTAAAGTCATTTGTTTATTTACTTTTGGATTTGGGGTCACACTTTGCTGTGCTCATGACTTACTTCAGGGTCATGATCAAGGATCATTCCTGTTGAGAGCTCAACACCATATGGGATGCTGGGAGTCAAACATAGGTCAGCTATACGCAAGGCAGGCACCCTTCGCTCTGTCCCATCTCTCTAGTCCTCAAAAAAGTTGAACTTCAGTTTGTCTAGGCTTTTGGTATATAGTTGGTAGTAGTATCTTCCAAGCTCTTCACATGTAAAATCTTACTTCACTACTGACTTAAAAACCACCTTAAGACCATCAGACGTCATGGTGGTCATACCTTACTGTTTTCTGATTTTCATGGAGACAATCTGGTATATTTTTAAATGACACCTAAAATCCAGGTCTGTGTTGCAATCTTGATTACACTGCTTATCAGGTAAACTATCAATTATTTTAATCTATGAAAAGCAGCAACGCCAAATAGAATTTCCTCTGATGATAATTCTGCTATTGTTACATGCACATGTGACTATTGGACACTTGAAAAAGGGAGAGCAAATGAGGAAATAAATTTATCAATATAATTTAAATTTCAATCTTGTCACCACTTGGGGCTAGTGTTTCTGAATTGGACACTGTACATCAGGATACAGGGGAACTGATATGTGATATTTTCAGAGGATATAATAATATGAACTCTGGGCACTGGAGACCATGCTAGCAATGCTTCCAGTTAGTAAAAGGTACTCAGACTCTAGCGACACAGTTTAGAGGAGATGGTGATGTGTGATGAGTCACCTGGTTGACTCAGGGGTTGGTTCTTCTTTCCCCTAGGAATCACCAATATTTTTCTTCTACCCCACAGTAACCTGTGCACAGTAAATGCAGATATTGTGCTATTTTTGTGCTTTTATGCATGGTGCACTCTACAACATTTTTTCATACATATACTTTCCTGTGCTATTCAATATTGCTGACTCCTTATTATGGGTGAAGGAATTAAAGTTAAAAAGGTTCGGTTACTGCATCAAGGACACATCGACAGTTCCTAAAGCCTCAGTTAACTTTGGAGCTCAGCAACTACAGTGCACAAGCTGACACTCGCTGGACTGTACTCCTATTCTCCTTAAATTCTCTCCAATTGTACTGACACAATAGATGGAACTGAACACTAGCTATCAGGACCTTTCTTCCCCATGATATCTCCCCTCTGGCAACAGACCTAGGTCCCCATTTCAAAAATTCAAATGCATCTCCTGTTTGTACCTACCATTCCTCTAATTTAATGTACATCACATTCCTGCAAAGGCAAATGGACAATCATGGTATTGGGTGTATTGATGTACATAATTATTACACCTTTCCACCACCATTATGCCCACGACTCTCTGCTGCCCCTGTGTGTAGGCAGTCTTTGAGATAAAAGCAGCTTTAACAATCACATGGTGGCATTAGTAGGAAATCTACCATGTGTACCAGTGGGAACTTTCTGTTCTCCCATCTCAGAAGGACTTTCAGCTCCTTTCTCTTGAATACCATGTAGTACATAGATACAGGCCCTGGCATGTGGCCCTCTGACCAATTAGATTGCAGTAAACTGCAAATTTAAAAGGTTCAAACCTCAGTAGCATCAATCAGAATGAACTGCTGAGCAAATCACTTTTGTTATTTGTTTTTCTAAAGGGAGAAACCACATTTAGGAAGCTTTACAGCAGTAGCTGTCTGTAATATTGTAATTTATAAGTGGATATTTTGACCATTTAGATGACCAAAGTACATATTTCTCTTACATATTTAGTTTTCATTCATAGCTCCCAAACCTTTGGCATTTCCCTAAGTTTTGTGAGTGATAAAAAGTGTCTCTTGTTATGTAAATGAAGGTAACTTTTGGAAAACTCCTTAGGATAGCAGCTGGTTGCCAGGGGAACAAGCCTAGTGAGTGATTAGAGGGTTGGAATTTCCAGTCAGCTTCCACCCCAGCCACAAGGGAGGTGAGAGGGGCTGAGGGTTAAGCTCGGTTGCTAATGAGCTACTCAGTCATGTCAGTGTACAGAAATGCCTACTCAAAATGAGGGACTTCACTGAATTTCTCAGCCAGTACCTCAGAGATTGGGGGACAAAGGCACCCCCAGAGTGGGCATGAAAGCTCAGTTCCTTAATGTCATGCCCTTCTGCATTGCTTCTCTAGGCTACTGATTTACATCCATTAGGAATATTTATAATAAATGAGCAATCTAGTGAGTAAACAAGTTTCCCTGTGTTCCGTGTGGCCTTGCTTTAGCAAACTTACTGACCCCGAGGAGGAGTTCTTAAGAACCTCTAATTTACAATCATTTCATCCAAGCACTGATAATAATTTAGACATGTCCCTGAGAAATGGTCAAAGTCTTTAGTTGGTCATTCAGTAGCTCAGGCTGCATCTTGGGCTTGCAGCCAGTATCTGAAATGGAGGGTGGACTTGGGAGACCAAACCCTTGACCTATGGTACTTAATGCTCTCAGGGGAGATGGTAGCAGAATTGAGTTTTGCTGATTTAAATTCTCAGAAGCCCTGTTGGTGTGTCAGATGAACTAGCTAGTGCAGTGAAGCTGGTCCCTTTGAAATCCACTATATTATATCCAAGTATGCTCTCTGGGCCTGCAAGAAAGGCACCACCTTGGGAACTAGTTAGAAATGCAATTCTTAGACTTCCCCTGAGACCTACTGAAGCAAAAATTCTGGGGGTGAGGCCCAAAATGTTTCTTTAGATAAGCCCCAAGGGCCCACTCAATTAGAGAACTACTGCTTTTGTTCCTATTACCTATTTTAAATTGTGCATTGGCATCCCACATGGGTCTAAATAGGGAGATTGCGATAATGTTGAAAGATAAAGTTCTGCTGGGGCCGGAGAGGTGATGCTAGAGGTAAGGCGTCTGCCTTGCAAGCGCTAGCTAAGGAAGGACCATGGTTTGATCCCTCTGGCGTCCATATGGTCCCCCCAAGTCAGGGGCAATTTCTGAGCGCTTAGCCAGAAGTAGTAAATCTTGAGCATCAAACAGGTGTGGTCCAAAAAACCAAAAAATAAAAAACGATAAAGTTCTGCTTTGTTATCTGTAGCTCCACCCAGGAATACAGGTAACTGAGACCCGCCCATTTCTGGGCGGGGTTTTGGGAACCGAAGATGACCTATAACTTTACCTGCAGACCCTGCCCATTTCCTGGGAGGGGTCTGGGAAAGGTACTTAAGGGCTCTGACCCAGAGGAGAGGATCTCTTTTTGTCTTTGGTTTTTGCCCGGTTGAATCTTTACCAGTTTGAAGGTCAGAGGAAAGATGGCTGAGAGAAGTTAAGATGCAGGACTAGCTAAGAATAGCTGAATGCTTAAACGGTTATGATATAGGCCAGACATGTAGTGGCTAGGATGAATAAAGCTGTTACTTCCTGAAGCCTGCATGTGGGTGAGATTTCTACTCGCTGCTCTCATGAACCTCCAGACCTGACGGTTAAT
>PVKC010013481.1:0-22910 GCA_004027635.1 Crocidura indochinensis | reverse complement strand
AAACTTTACAGAAGATAAACCAGGTTTAAAGGAAAAACTTACAGGTCTACTCTAAGACAAGAGAGACCAACAAACACAGGAAAGTTATCTACAAAGATGACATTAAACCCTATAACAATCATCTCCCTCAATGTTAATGGACTTAATTCACCAATTAAAAGACACAGAGTGGCAAAGTGGGTCAAAAAGTTGAAACCAAACCTTCTGCTGCCTGCAGGAAACCCATTTGAATAGACAGAGTAAACATAGACTCAGGATCAAGGGCTGGAGGAAGGTCATACAAGCGAACAATACCTTCAAAAAAGCTGGGGTGGCCATATTGATATCAGATGACATCAATTTTTTACTCAGAAAAGTGGTAAGAGATAAGGATGGTCATTATGTTTTAATTAAGGGATATGTGCAAAAGGAAGAAATCAGACTATACATTTTCTTTAAGTAAATAAATTTATTACAAAAATAATCATACTCATTTAAAAGCTCAACCCAGCCATTTCAATATTCATTCATCTATGCATATAAAAGTGCAACAAATCAAAATAACAAGTACATAACAAAGACAATTAGTATACTTTGATATATTAATCTGAATTATTTGGTATGAAGACAGTTTTTTTGCTGATTTGTGCATAAAAATCATCTCACATCCTGAATAGTCATCAAATAGCTTATTTAGAAGTATTGCAGGGCTGAGGTGGAAAGATGCAAATTTTTATTGTTAAAAAGAAAAGTATTGATTTTTCTGAGAATCCACTGGAAATAATGAAATAGAGCCCATTATTTCCAGTGTCCCTGCATTCCCACTAGCACAGTTCCAAGTGCTCTAGAAGAAAAGAAATGATTAAAGATTTTTATGGATGAACCTCTCAATTTATTTCTTGAAGGCATAAGTGTTCCCCCATTCATCAGCTAGGACCACAGAAAGTGAGCAAATCCTGATGAATAGATGAATTCTTTCCTTACTTGATTATGAAAGTCATTGCATTGTTAAGATTGTCAGTTCTTATTTTATTCAGTCTTTTGATAAGGTGCTGACTGACATTAGTGACAAAGACAATAAACATTTAGGTAAATAGTAGCTCTTAAAAGTTGAAATCAGGGGCCTGGGAGATAGCATGGAGGTAAGGCGTTTGCCTTTCATGCAAAAGGTCATCGGTTCAAATCCCGGTGCCCCATATGGTCCCCCGTGCCTGCCAGGAGCAATTTCTGAGCATGAAGCCAGGAGTAACCCCTGAGCACTGCTGGGTGTGACCCAAAAAACAAAACAAAACAAAAATTTAAAAAAAAGTTGAAATCAGGGGCCGGAGAGATAGCATGGACATAGAGCGTTTGCCTTTCATGCAGGACGGTGGTTCGAATTCTGGCATGCCATATGGTCCCCTGTGCCTGCAGGGACGATTTTCTGAGCACGGAGCCAGGAGTAACCCCTGAACACTGCCCAGTGTGACCCAAAAACCAAAAAAAGTTGAAGTCAGTTCAGCATTACTAAACTGCCCTATTCCTGTTAATGTTGGAGTAATTTTTTGAGACCTATTAGAATAAAAAGATATAAAGATACTATATTTATTAGTACATAATTATATAAAATTAACATATAATATATATTATTCAGATAGCTTGAAGAATAATTTCAGTTGTTTGAGTACTAATTCTCAAAACTTTTTTGACTATGCCCCCTTCAGACCTTATTTCCTTCCAGCGCTGCCTCTTTCCTATCTATCCTATTTAATCTTGTGCTGTGTTGTGCTGTGATCTCACATTTTTGTGATTCGTACTCATGGCCCTCTTGGGATATTCTGGGAGTTCACAGGGTACCTTCTGAACTAGTTATGAAGTGCTGGTGTAGAGGACTTCATTCTTCCTGCCCCCCTGATTTTTGTTTGTTTGTTTTTGAGCCACACCGGGTGATACTCAGGGATTACTCTCAGCTATTCACTCAGAAATCGCTCCTGGCTTGGGGAACCATATGGGACACCAGGGGATCGAACCATATCTGTCCTCTTTAGCGTGTTAAGGCAACTTCCTACTGCTTGTGCCACCACTCTGGCCCCAGTAAATCATATGGAGGATCGAACTGTAGTCAGTCCTAGGCTAGTGTGGGCAAAGCAGACGCAAACAGTTTGTACCACCATTCCAGCCTCTCCCCTACTTGATTTTTAACAATCACTGTAAGATAAAAAGGCCTAGTTAAATCTGCTTAATTAATCTTATTTGGAAACAATAAAAACCTTGAGATTTTATCATTCTTTCCTCTTCAGACATCCCTGGCAATAAGTAAATTTTTTGGGGGGGGGCCACACCCAGTGACGCTCAGTGGTTACTCCTGGCTATGCGCTCAGAAGTCGCTCCTGGCAGGCACGGGGGACCATATGGGAACCGGGGGATCGAACCGTGGTTCGTCCTAGGCAAGGCAGCAGGCATCTTACCTCCTGCGCCACCTTCCGGCTCCCACAATAAGTAAATTTTAATCATAGTATAAGTAATGTTTTTTGGGGGGGGTCTTCGGGCCACAACCATTTGATGCTCAGGGGTTACTCCTGGCTAAGCGGTCAGAAATTTCCCCTGGCTTGGGGGGACCATACGGGACCCTGGGGGATCAAACCGTGGTCCTTCTTTGGCTAGTTCTTGCAAGGCAGGCACCTTCCCTCTAGCACCACTTCGCCGGCACCAGTATAAGTAAGGTTTTAGAAAAAAAAACAATATATTTAAAATATGAGATTGAGCAAGCAAAAGAACTATTTGGTCACAAAATTTTTCCTGTTTTAAAATGTTTAAATATTATTTAATTTTTTAATTTAAATTATTTAATTAATAATTTAATAATAATTATTTACTTTTAAAATAATTTAAGATATTTAAATTGAAATGAAAAATAGGACAAATATAATAAATCATTCTTTTATTTATTTATTTATTTATTTTTGCTTTTTGGGCCACACCTGGTGACACTCAAGTGTTACTCCTGGCTATGAGCCCAGAAATTGCTCCTGGCTTGGGGAACCATATGGGAAGCCAGGGGATCAAACCGTGGTCTGTCCTATTTAGTGCTGCAAGGCAATGCCCTATTGCTTGCACCACCTCTCTGGCCCCAGTAAATCATACCTTTTATTTAATTATTTTTTTGCTTTGTTTTTTGGGCTACACCCAGTGACACTCAGGGGTATGTGTTCAGAAATCACTCCTGGCTTGGGGGACCATATGGGACTCCTGGGATTGAACCAAGGTCCATCCTGGGTCAGCTGAGTGCAAGTCACACACTCTTTCGCTGTGCTATAGCTCCAGCCCTATATAATGATATTTTATAGCTTTTTTTTTTATAACGAAACAGAGACTCTTATGGCCTCTGCTCAGCCATAAGCAGATACTGTCCCTTTAAGGTGAAGCCATAAGTTACCAGTAGCCCACCCTTGTAAATGTCATGTTAGACCCAGGAGCCAGGAGTCCACTAAACAGTTTCTCCAGCAATTCTACAGTGACCACTCAACACGAGCAACCTGGGCAGGGATTAGCAGCAGAGTCTCCTAGCCCTACATAACATAAAGGGTCTTTATATATCCTGGGACAACTGTCATCTGCAGCAGTTACAAGAGGCTGGCTTGTGATAACTGATGTCTTCACCCTTAAAAAGACAGTAACACTCTTATGGCTGACCAGAGGACATAGTCTCTGTTTCCTTATAGCTTTTTATGCTTGATTCACTTGTTGTTGTTTTTTTCTCCCTTAAGAATGTAATTCTATAGACTAACTGAACCAAATAGCTTACAAAAGAACATTTTCTTGAGGAAAAGTTCAGGCAAATATATGCTTGTTATATTTTCTGATTCAAATTCATATTTTTTTACTGAAGTTATGTTCCTCATTTTTTTTCATCTTGATTAGGTACATCTATCCGGTACTTAATATGTAGTTTTTCATAACTCAATTAAAATTTATTCTAACAGGTGATTTTTAAGATCAGAACAGAGATCATGTTAATTCAGTTTTATAGATGAATTTTATTTTCTTTCTAGTTTGAAAGATATGCTATTCTTCTGGAACTGAAAGAAAACTTAAAATAGCATTTTATTTCATCTAGATTTAGAGTTGCTTAATAACGATCTTGATGATTAGAGTGTGTGCTTGTATTTACCACAGATTATTTGGTTTTATATGTTTCAGAGTCTCTCATTTCTTAGAATAGAACCTTTCATTTATATTTTTATGTGAACTCTGATTTGGACTTTGAGATTCATTCCGTGGAAAATAGGCCCTTATCATTCTGTAATCCAGTGACACTAATATTTAATGAGCTCAATGCTAATTTGTAACTAGATGGGAAAAGTCAAAGCCTATAGCTACTATCATCAATCCCATATAAACTAGAGTTGGGTTTGAACTCTGTTCTCCCTATCTGCATATTCCATGTTACTCCATGTATGGTCAGGAAGGTCTCTCTGAGCGTTCATTGAGGGCAATACTGCTTTGCTTTAATATCACAGTTTCTACTGATACCTAAGGTCAACAGCTGTGACTTGCTGTCAAATGATCTTTTTTTTTCTGCCTATTTACTATTACTGCTAGAAATGTAGGAAGACCATATCTTTCTACCTAAATATATCTATTTGTGAAGGAGAAGTGTTAGATGCTCAAGGGATTTTGTGAGATTGAAAATGTAATGTCTGGGACTATAAGAGACTTTTCTGTTAACTTACTTATCTTTCAAGTTATCGTGAAAGATTTAACTGAAGAATATTTATTGGGGGAGCGGCTTCAGCCACAACCAGTGATGCTCAGTGGTTACCCATGGCTTAGTGCTCAGAAATTGCTCCTGGCTTGGAGGCCATATGGGATACCTGGGGATTGAACTGCTGTCTGCCCTAGGATAGTGCATGCAAGGCAGACTCCTTATTGCTTGCTTCCCCTGAAGAATTCTTGAAAACTCTTCTGGTTACCAAATTATTAATCTTTGGGATGACCCCAATGAGTACAGTACAGCCTAATTAGGTGGCTAGGCTCTAAAATGACACATTTGGCAGTGCTTTTCAGCTTTGACAAGTATCTGTGATTTCAAGAATGTTCTTCAATTTTTCTTGAAATACCAGAGTCATTTCTAATTACCCTCTGAATCTGATTTAGTTCTAGTACTTCATTGAATGATCAGCTAAAACTTGCTTTAAAATAGTGTTAATTGAAAGCTTACAAAAATGGCATTCTTCCACTTGAGTGAGGAAGTAAAATCTACTTCTCCAACTCATTTCTGTAAATTATATCTGACATCCTACTCATGAATGATCCGCTATTAAATGTTAAGTTTTGAATTACCACTTTGGTGATGTTATGGAGAATGAAATCGAAGTAAATCTGAGAGTAGAGTGATCACGTAGCAGATAATTACTATCTTCTAAGTACTAAACTTACACTATAAAACTTAGATGTAAGTACTGAAACTTGAAAGAAGTCATTGATTATGGGACAAGAAAGGGCTTGGTGGAAAAATTAAAGCAAAATACACAAACTGAATCTAAACAAGGAGACCAGTCTGCTGTAATGACTTTATGATACTAAGTTTGTAATATTGGAAGGATTTCTGTGCCTCAAATTAGATTTCAGAGAATAAATAAGTGTCATAAAGTAGGGGAGGTGATTCAAAGGGCTAGAAGGCAGCCTTTGCATATCATATTCCATTTCTTTTACTCTGTCCCCAGTACTATACAGTGTGACCAAACAAAAAATAAGAACAAAATCAAACAAAATATATTTTAAAATGTGCACAAAGAAGATGTGGTATCCACTAATATTATATTGGTTATATTAATGATGATTTATAGAATTGTATTTATTTTAATACATCATTAAATTGAATCACCATGAGATACACAGTTAAAAGTTGTTTTAATTGAGTTTCAGTCAATTTCCCATATCCATTCCTTCACCAGTGCACATTTTCTATCCCATTGGCCCCAATTTTGCTTCTGCCCTTCTCCCTGCCTGCCTCTGTGCAGTCATTTTTCTTCTCTTTCTCTCTCTTTCCTTCCTTTTTTTTTCATTGTAGACATTGTAGTTTGCTATTGGAGTATTAAAGGGTCTTTTCAGCACCTGTCCAGAGTGATGATTTTACAAATATCATTGTCAATGATGACTGTTATTTTCCTATTTTCAAAATTGAACTGCAGAAAACATACATGTATGTATGATATATTTTAAGGTGGATTATTTTGGAACTACCACTCAACATCAATAGATAGAACTTTTCTAGCTACCCAGAGGCCTGTCTTGTACCAGTTTTAACCCATCCAAATAATCACTATTCTATTGAGTAACTATTTCTTTGCATTTCATTGCAATGTACATCTTATTTTTTTAGAAAATGCATGAATTCAAGTTCTGGAATCAGCCTGCCTGGTTTGCTTCCTTAGTACACTGTTTCTAAAATTGTTGCAAAAATATAATTATGATATATACTTATATATCACTTATGATGTATTTCTAATATTATAACATATGTATTATACTAAATAAATGGTATAAATGAATATAAATATGCATTTACATAATAAATTTATATGTTATATATAATACATATCATAAAAGAAAACATTATATATTATAAAATAATATATTATAAAAGAAAACAGTTGTAATGTTAGGCCAGCCCCACAAAGACAGAGACACCAGAGATAGATAAAAATTGAAAATTTACTAGCCCAGTATTGTGGACCCAGACCCCTGGGTCAAAGTGGCACAAGGACCTCTAGTAGTCTTTCTGAATATCTTACATAGTTTTTCTTACACAAAGGCAAGGAACGGAGAAAAGGCCATATTCCTACATCACTGATGTTTGGTGGGGTTTGAGAAAACAATCTTGTAGTACTAGAGACATCCTGGTGAGCTTTTGACACATCCAGTTTATGAGTTTTGCATTCTCCCTTTGCTCATGCACTTGAGGGACATTAGACTTTTGGAAGATTCCCTTTTTTCATGGGTAATTTTCCTGGGCTGTTTTACAGACCATTTGGAAAATGGCCACATGTTTTTTTTGGGGTTAACTCTGCCATATCTAAACTTCTTACTAGGTTGAGTTATGCTTACAAAATGAGCAGCACATTGTAATTAGGATATAACTCCTATGAGGGGGCTATACTATTAATTCTTGCAGTAATTATGTTTGAAATAATTGCTTTGTCTATTTCCATTAAATGGATTTTATTTTTTGATATGTATTTATTGCAAAGTCTATTAATGACACTTAAAATGTAGAAAAATGTGATGACTTCCACTTTTATTAGCTTCTTAAGACCATAATTATTAGCACAATTAAATTAATACATAGGGATGTGTCATAGAAGAGATTTTGAGTCAATGAGTGGTTAGTTAAATAAATTAAATTTCTATTAATTAAAATGTAGAAGATACCATACTATGTCTGGATAATAGGTTTAGCAGAAAACAACAAATACCTGATTTTGTTAGTGATGTGTTGAAATATTTTTCTGAAACATCATAGTGTTTCTAAAGTCATTTATATGCTGATCTGAAGGAAAAAAACAAAAAACCTTTCTGATGTTTTGTCTCCACAATGCATGTGTCATCTGTCACATTTGAATGATTCCCTAACAATTCCATTCTTAAAATCACTCCACAAAGCAGGGCTTCTGAAACTTTTCCCTCTAGAGACCCTTTTTACCCAAGAGTACAACAGATGAACACTGCCAGAAATACCTCAGACACATTGCATGGTTGATTTTGAATTAATTTTTATTTTTGTGTGACCACAAACATTTTAGTGTTGACAGCTTTTTCGAAATTCTCATATTCAGTTACACGAAGAAACCAGGGTATAGAGTGAATTATTTGATTATACTCACAGAATGAGTTTAATTTGTAACAGGAATAACATAGTTTTATTCAAAGAAGAACTTCATGGTTGTGCAAATTCTGAAATAAAACTATTGATGAATTAAAAAATAGAATAATTTTCTAAGACATATTGGCATGGATCTGATACTATTAAAATGATAATGGTAATATAAGAAGGTGGTGATTGGTTATGTCAAAACCTAAATAATTATAAAAAAACTAGGAAATACTATCAATTCAAGATTTAGGATAAAAATATGATATTTTTAAAAGAGGCTAGCATTTGGAGAATGAGCATTTTTTAGAAGAAAGCAAACAAACCAGTAACTTTAACAAGGACCATAAATGCCTTGTTAAAGAAATGTCTTGTAAATCAATCAGCATTAGTGTACTGATGAATATGCTGCCTTTTGATTGGTTTCTCCATTAAGGGCCTATCAAGGTTAATTTCTTGTGTGTTTTGACTTAGCTCAGGTTATTGGTTTGTCTTTTCATCCACTGCAAAGTTCAAAACAAGCAGAGCTTCCCCACTGAGCAAGAGCTATGAGCAATGTAACAGATCATCTGCTCCTAGATCTTCTTTCTGTCACCAGGTGTGTAGCTCGACAGGAAGCCAAGAGAGTGGACTATTGGCACTGTAAAAAGACAGCAGTGAAATCTAAAATATTAGCATGTGGTATAAATAGAAGTCAGATCTCACTGTGGTTGTATCCTGTTCCCCTCTGCAGGAATTGCCTTTTTTGAGATGGAGGTGTGTGTGTGTGGGGGAAGGCTCATTTTCTTTTTCTTTTCAGCGGCTTTAAATCCCTCTTCCTAATTTTATTTGCCAACTGGCAGGTCTACAATTACCGCCAAGATAAACTTCTTAACTTCTGTGGCTTCAAATTCTAGAACGTGTCCCACGGCATGAGCAATTAAAGAATAATTAGTGAGTTTAACTAGAGCAGTAAAAATTGACAAGCAATTCCAAGTGGCAAAATCACTCATTTTAAAGAGATGTTTTTGCATTTGCTTGCATTGGGTCACTTATAGCATCAGATAATATCTACAAGCCCATGTTACCATTTCACCATACACCGAACTGCAGATTATGTGACTGTGTTTTTGACTGATAATATTCATGAAATTTGAATGTTAATGAAATTTGCCTCTAAGAGGCTTAACATTTTTAAGTGAGTAATGAAACGTTGAATAAATTCCTTGCCAAATGTTAGCAGATTTATGCTTTGTCAATGTTTGAAGCATCTAATATCTTATGTGTGATGAGAATTTTATAATTCATCACCAGTATTTAATTATTTTACATTTTTTGTTACCTATTAAATATAAGAGAGTGGACTTGCAGAATTTCTCATACTACTGGGATGTCTTTTAATTTATTTGTATGTCCCTTGTTATTAGTGATTGTGACTATTTCTCAGTTTCTAATTACAAAATTTATTATTATATCTAATTATGAGAGTTAATTGTTAAAATATTTCATTCTAGATAACATGCATATTACTTTACTGTCACGATTAATACCCAAACATTAATTAAAATTGTTGTTTGCAGTATAGTTTGAGCCCTAGAAAGTAAACAATACTCTCAGTGCTTTTGCCTGAAAGTTATTGTTAGATTAGTTGGCTCATCTTTTATTTTCTACATATATATGTATATGCATTCAAGGGTTACTCTTGGCTCTATGCTCAGAAATCGCTCCTGGCAGGCTCAGGGGACCATATGGAATGCCAGGATTTGAACCACGGACTTTCTGAGTGAAAGGCAAACGCCTTACCTATCCTAGGCTAGCATGGGCAAGGCATATGCCTTACCGCTAGACCACCGCTCCAGCTCCGGGTACATTAATATCTAATAATTTCTCATTTAACTCAAGCATATACTTTAGAAAGAAATAAGAAATGCCGGAATTTTTTCTAAAAGTATGAGTATATAACTATACAATATACACATTTTTACAAAGGGAAAATACTTGTATTTTATTGCAGTTTGTCATAGAAGATTTTCAATATAATAAACCATAAAAGTTACATTTGATGTTGAATATTCAAGCCAATTTCTTTTGTGCAACGAAAAACTTTAGGTGTAGTTTGGAACAAAGGTAAGGCAGGTTTGTTGGGAATTGGTTGGGTAGAAAATTATGTCTATCTAATGAAATTTATTGGAGTTTACATATGGTGAGGAAAATAAATCCCATCTGCTTATAGGCAACATGTTAAAGCAGGTAAAGATCTTTGTAATTTCCCATTATCCCAGTGGCTACTTACGGCTTCTCTATCTCTCTTGGTGTGTTTTGAAAGCAATATTTTCTCTTGGTAGATTTTTCACTTTTTTTTCTGTTTCTTTTCTCATTGACCTGTTTTGCTTCATTTGTAACTACTCCTGCTTCAGTTACCTTCTTAGGCAACAATCAAATCAGTGATAATTCAAATTCACTTCTCTGGTCACTAATACTTCTGCTTAGCCACTGTCTGTTACCCTTTATTGCCATTTCCATGGTTTTATCTTTATGGTAACATAAGTGACTCTGTGAGTCAGCATTTCTGGTGATGTGCTGGATACTAAGCACTTTATTCCTGGCTTCATCTACTGTACTTCTCTGTTTTCTATCAGAGGCAAGTGTGACAGTTCATTTAGACAAGTATTATATTGCTTACATTGATGTACTCACTAGATAGCTCCATCAAGATCTCCAGCCTCATAAGGGTATCACAAATAATGTGATTGGCACCACTTTGCAATTTTCCTTCTATCTTGCTTTTTTTTCTGCAAAAAAATTATCCTTTTATAAATCTAGAAACAGTGGTGCATGCAATCATAGATTTAAGTCTTTCCAGTGTATTATTGCATACTCTAATTAAATGCAAAAATATAGTATAACATTTTTTTTTTGGTGCTCAGGGGTTATTCCTGGCTCCATGCTCAGAAATTGCTCCTGGCAAGCACCGGGACCATATGGGACCCGGGATTCGAACCGATGACCTTCTGCATGAAAGGCAAACGCCTTACCTCCATGCTATCTCTCCGGGCCCCTTATAACATTTTATATCTTAATTCCTTTGATAGAACTTTTCTATGAGACCAATAGCATTGACCATTTTGAAAAAAAAAAAAAGTAATGTGGTGTTGGAAATCAAATAACAGGAACTTTGATCATCAGGACATATTCTTTTTACCAAATTTGAAAATTTGGTTTAGTTAAATACAAAATTCATTTCCTACCATTTTTGATGGGAATTTTAGGTTTCATGGAGTTAACCTTTGTGAGTATTTTGCATATCCTTGATATCAAACTTTTATTTGATGTGTCCAGTGCAAATTTTTTTCTCCCTTTCATTTAGCTATCTTCCAATTTTAGCCTGTGTTACTTTGCCATACAGAAACTTTTTAGTTTGATGGAATCCCATTTATTCAGGTTTGATAATATAGCCCTTGCCATTGGCATCCTATTTATTATCAAAGACTTCTTTGAGGTTTAAGTTTTGGAGTGTTCTGCCTATATTTTCCTCAAAAACCTTATGGATTTAGGTCTAATCTCAAAGTCTTTAATCTAATTCAAATAGCTTGTGTAAAGTGTGAGATATGTATTGATCTTTAATTTCTTACATGTGGTTATCCAATTGTTCTAAAATAATTTGTTGAAGAGAATGCCTTTATTCCATTTTAAGTTCTTGGCTCCTTTGTCAATGATTAATCAATCATGTGCTTGTAGGTCTGTCTTTGGATATTCTATTCTCATCAATTTTTCTGAGTGTCTATCTTTATTCCAATTCTCTGAGAAAGATCAACAGATGGCCAACAGATACATGAAAAAATTCATCATTACTTGCTATTAGAAAAATCTAAATAAAGACAACAATGAGGTATCATCTTACATCAGCGAGGATGGAACAATATATCAAAAATAATGGGAGCAATCTCTGTTGGCAGGAATGTGGTAATAAAGGAACTCTCAACCACTGCTGGGAATGCTGCCTGGTTCAATCCCTATGTAAAATATTACAGAGGGCTCTCAGTAAACTCAAAATCGAGCTGCCATAAGATCCGACAATCTCACTTTGGGGTATCTATTCCAGGACAGAAAAAACATTCATCTAAGGGCCCGGAGAGATAGCACAGCGGCTTGCCTTGCAAGCAGCCCATCCAGGACCAAAGGTGGTTGGTTCTAATCTCGGTGCCCCATATGGTCCCCCATGCCTGCCAGTAGCTATTTCTGAGCAGACAGCCAGGAGTAACCCCTGAGCACTGCCGAGTGTGCCCCCCCCAAAAAAAACATTCATCTAAAAGAATGTATGCACACTTCTATTCATTGTAGCATTCTGTAGAATAGTTAAGATTTGGAAACAGCCTGGATGAAACTGAGTGGAGGAGAAACACAAATACAAAAGGATAAGAGTAAGGGGCCAAGTGATCTTAGGTGCACTGGTGGAGATTAAATAAAAGACAGAAATAGGGGCTGGAGCAGTAGCACAGTTGGTAGGGTATTTACCTTGCATGCAACTGATCCAGGATAGAACTGGATTTGATACCTATGTCCCATACGGTCCTCCAAGCCAGGAGTGATTTCGGAGCGCATAGCCAGGAGTAAACCCTGAGCATCACTCTGTGCACCCCCAAAAAACAAAAAACAAAAAGGACAGAAACAAATATTCAAGCCAAAGTCAACAACAATGAAATAAATACACCCAAACTAACAATCTAAACTTTAAATGATTCTGTTATACTGGCAGGTTGGGAAGCAAAGTGTGGTTTTTAGGATATACTTTTGGGAACCTGGTGAAAGAGGTGGACATTGATGATGGGGTTTGACCCTGGGTATTTCCAAAACCCAACTTTGAAGAACTTTGTAAATCACAATGGTTTTAATAAAACAAAATGAAATTAAATAAAATAATTACAAGGTTGTTCATAATACAGTTGGCTTTTTTCACAGATACAACATTGTTCATGATTTAGTTTCAGTCATACAATGTACAATACCGTTCTCGGGTGCACATTCCCTGCCGCCACCAATATCCCGTTTCCCTCCTCCCCTCTCCTCTTCTTTCCTCTGCCTGTCTCTGTTGCAGATACGTCTCTTTTCTCTCTCTTGTTCTCCCTCTCCCTTTCCCTTTCCTTCTCTCCCTGTTTTTCTTTTAGACACTGGTTTGCAATATGGTTACTGAAGGTGCATCATGCACATCACTTTATTTCCTTTCAGCACCCAGATCTTATCCAGAGTGATCATTTCTAGCTATCATTTTCATAGTGGACTTTCTCTGCCCTAACTGTACTTCCCACTTTTAATGGCAAACTTCCTACCATGGACTGGTCCTCCTGGCCCTCATCTCTATTGTTTCTACCACTGAGTCACATCTCTCATCAGTACCAATGTTTTTGGTTTTGATCGAGGTAATACAATTTATAATTGTATATATTGTACATATATTGTATATAAACATATATGTATATTCACATATAACTTTGTAGTTGATTTTTAACCTCTACTCACACCATTGTGTCACTAACACTTCATCACTGTCCTAGATTTCTTTCCTCCTTCCTGTGTAGACATAGTTGGATGCTCTCTAATATCACATTTAACAAGATTCAAATATATGGAAGCTGAACATAGAACATATAAGTTACATTCTCAAGTTCAATAGTGTCATAGTTATGGACTGGGTTTTCAGCCGATAGGGTATGAGAGAATTAAAGTCCTTGACTGCACATCTTTATTCTCTTTGATCAGAATCTACATATAATTTTATGAATATATAATATATAAATTTCTCCAAGTTTCTCAGTCTGAGGTGTCAGAAACTAGTCCAATGATAGACCAGTAAATATATTCCCACATGCCCTATTTGCTTTTAAAATGTGCTTGTTTTTATTTCTCAGCTTATATTTTCATAGTTCTGATTGTCCTGACCTCAGCCTTCTGGCTCTACTTGTGGTTCCCTGCTGATTGCTCTTGACCCTGCCCAGTAGTCCAGGAGCGATTTCTGAGTACATAGCCAGGAGGAACCCTTTAGCTTCAAAGGTGTGGCCCAAAACCAAAAGCAAAAAACAAAAATAGTACTTATTTATCTCACTTCATCATGTTTATGTTTTTCTCCACTTTCTTGATTATGTCTATAATTTTATAATATGTTTAGTATTGTGTAATCTTAGTTATCTATATTTCTGGTTGCTTTTATTATTGATTAATTTTTTTCTAGTTATGCCTTATTTTCCTTGAACATCAGGTAATTTTGTGTTGTTTCTTGGGCATTGTGTAATTTTTTTAAATAGGCAAAATACATATATGCATATATTTAATAATTTTTAATAAATGCATGTTCATAAATATTTGTTTTTATATTTTATATTTATATTTTATATTTATTTTTTAAATTATATTGATTTTCTAAGTTGTGCTTTATGTTAACATTTGTATAGAGATACATAGGTGATGTGGATGTTGATAAAGTCTAAAGTTAAATTAGAACCATTCTACTTATATTATCAGTTGATTGTAACAAAGACAGTGAATAGTTAGTGAGGAAAAATACTATTCAACAAGTTTTGTAGGAGCAAAAGGATAGTCTTATAGAAATAGTGAAATTCAAACTTACTTCATATTATCATTAATGCCTTATTGATCACATAATTGTAAAAGGTAAAACCATAAAATCTAGAATAAAATATGAGAGACTATTTGTACACCCTTAGAATAGGCATATTTCTTAAAACACAAAAAATGATCTATTAAAATTTTAAACTGGATTTTGTAAAAGTTGGAACATTTTTTGCTTTCAAATACGTTAAAAAATAAAACCAAATAATTGAAAAAAATGCATGTTAGATAAAGAAATTGTATTCACAGTATATTTTACAATTTGCCAAAATAAGCTTTATTAAAATGTTTGAAAAGATATGAATGGTCAAAATCATTGTAGAAATTTAAAATGAGTTATAATTAAATATCTATGTATTAGAATAGTAAAAATCAAGAGGATGGTTGTTAATACCTAGAGATGAAATTGGAGGCTCCTGTTTTGTTTAGTTTTGTTTGGGGGCCACAGCAGCCCAACACCCCACAACACTTCAGCAGCACTCAGGGATACTCCTAGTTCTGCACTCAGAAATTATCCTCAGAGGCCTGAGGTCACATATGGGAAGCTGGGGATTAACCTAGATTGGCTGCATGCAAGGCAAAATGCCATACCCACAGTGCTATTGCCAGGCCCTACTATTTATTTTTTGTGAGGTTATTATTGTGAGAACCAATTTAGCAGTTTTTAATAAAATTAAACATACAATTTAGGTGACTGGTCATTTGACTTTTAGGTATTTCCCCAAAGTAATTAAATGCTATGCCTACATAGAGATATGATGGGAGTTGCTCAGAGAAAATTTACAGTAAATCAAACTGGAAACTACAAAAATACTCCTCTGCATATGAATAGGTAGAAACGAAAATTAAATATATAAAGATCTTGGTAAGATATTATGATAAATAATGAATCTAATACTATACAGCAATAAAAATGGAACTAAGTGCTAATATATAATCAACATGAATAGATTTTTAAAATGTGCCATGTGAAAGACACTGGATAAAAGTCATATTTGTACATTTTACACAAAATGCTAAAACATATAAATCAACTTAGGAAGAGAAAGGAGATTAGTAACTAACTGAATTAAATAGTATGAGATATAATGAAAAGAACACAGACTTTGAGAAGATATTTTTGTACTTCATATTTGGTGTTAAAAATATATGTATGTAGTAGTTATCAACATTTGATATTTACGTGTGCATTTTATGCAAATCATACCACAGTACCTTTGTTATAAAAGAGATGCATTAAGATTTCAACAAGTTATAATAAGATCCCTGAATAGATTAATGATATAAAGGGAAAAATAGAAAACAATGAAACAAAGAATAGCACAGCAACTTTGTTCTGAGAAATCAAAAATAAAATAAATAACAAAACCACTTTGGAAAGCAGAAAGCAGTCATCTTAGTATACAATATAGATCTGTGCATGTACACAGCAATCTTCCACTGTCAGTAATTATATTTTGTTCTCCTAGATTAGCTTAGGTGATAATTTCTTATTTTGACAAAATAATAAAACAATTCAAAAAACTTCAGATTTAACATTCAAGTCAGCAGCATGGCAATGGGTTATTGGAATTAGTTGATAATAGATTGCTATTCTCCTTAGGCCTCATGTAATCACTCTCTAGTTCCTATTGAAAGGAATAAATTTGTGACATAGATAGATTATGAATCCAGCAGAGAAAGCCATGTATCCAGTTCATAAATATGTGCACAAGTGAGACAGTATTATAGTTGTAATATGTAGAGTTGATCCACCTTTTCTCAGATCATGACATATTTACACATTGCAATTTCCCCATGAGAGGTACTGTGACTAAATTATACTCTACTTTTACACCAGTGCCTCCGGCAAAAAAGCGCATCTAATTCATCTTGGGTTAGATTGTACCAGCGAAGTATGTAAGAGTGTTTCTTTTCCTGTGCATTTTATTCCCTGTGAAGGCCCAAAGCCTTCACATGGGAAATTGGTTTTCATTCATTTAGAATACATAATCTATGAGCTTCAAATTGATAGCACAGTACAAAAGAATGTTCTACTAAATATTTGCATTGCAGTCATATTATCTGTCTGCAAATAAGTGTTAGAAAAGCTTGCTGTGGGACCAGAGAGATATAGTACATTGGCTAGTGCTTGCCTTGTGTAAAGACAATTAGGTTTGATCCAACACTTTATAGGGTCTTCCAACATTTGCAGGTGTGATATGTGATCACAGAGTCAGAGGTAAACCCTGAACGCCATTGGGCATGATCCAAAGAGCAAAGAAAGGAGACAAGATGAGAAAAGATTAATATAAATGGATGGATATTGAAATTTGTGCAACTGAAACCTAAGAATATAAAATTACAGCTATGCTGGTTTTCTTATCTACTGAAGCCTATGGTAACTAGCAGATGTAGTCACTCAAATTAGGTGCACTTTAGACAAAGGTTACAACTCGATATATAAATTTATGGGAAAAGAACAAGGTTTGAGAGAAAATGTTCATCTAGCTGTCTATACAACAGTGATTCACAGTTTACAAAGGAATTTAGAAGATTTCTTGTTCACATTTCTCACTCTTTCCCCCATCTGCATTTCTAGACTGTATTATACTATGTAAAAAATTAATTTATTATCTGAATGAATGCTTCTGATGTTGCCAGGCTAATGCACCTAATGTTTGGTGAGTGTTTTCCACATGCCAGACAATAAATATATTTTTCTATTGATTAACTTTGATAGAGTTCTTACAGCAAAGTACTTTGAGGACACACAATAAGTAGTTTACTCCTGCAAGCACCCTGAGTACCATGTAAGACAAGTGTCTTATCAATGCCACTTCACAATGGTTAAACATCTAATTACTGGTATGTAAATATTCAGGTGGCTTTAACTTCTGTGCAGTAAATTCTTTTCCTTATTTAAGTTTATTTGTCTAAACATGCTGTATACTTTTACATTCTATCATTAAATTCTTACAATATTTTCATACTTCCAAGAGGCGATTGTTACTTTAAATACAGAGCCAAAACACTGAGATGTGTGTCTCCCACTTACTGTGAAATTTTTACACATTTCTTAACATATTTCATAGCCTGGTTTCCTTATCTATAATACAGGGAAAAAGTTTCTGAGTATCTCTTAGAGAAATCCAAAGTGATCAAAAAAATCAGTGATTAAAGAAAACTTATTAAAATAAGTCAGACTCTTAAGAATTATGGTCATTTAATGCAGCTTTTATTTTCCCTAGAAGAAAGCCCATACAAATAACTAAAAGCTCCAATCTTTCACTGTGTAGAAACATTGCCCTCAGGACAATTATTTCTTTTTCAGGATTAAAGCTTTGGAGTTGTCTGAGTTTTACACTAAAGCCTCATTCTTTACCCTTATTGTGGCTTGAGAAAAATGTCCTTTACTATTAACAACACTCCAGATGTGATATTAATAGAGCAGTGGTTGTCCAGTGATTACATTTTTACTCTATATCATATTAGTTATCATTCTTCATATTTTTATTTTTATTTTTTTTTGGTTTTTGGACATACCTGGCAGCGCTCAGGAGTTACTCCTGGTTCTGCACTCAAATCGCTCCTGGCAGACTCCGGGGACCATATGGGATGCTAGGATTCCAACCGTCGTTTGGCTGCATGTAAGGCAAACGCCCTACTATCTATCTCTTCAGCCCCAATTCTTTAAATTTTTAAATTTCTGGCAATTTCAGATCAAGAATAATGGATTTTGAATTTGTTGCCAAGCCAAAAATTAAACTACTGTTATTTAATTGCTAATGCCAGTTTAACTAAGGCATTGCAGGTAATCATTTGGGTCAGATCAACGTGTACTTTGGAGAAGAACACACACACATATATGTATCTTTGGGAAGGACATATATTAAAAAACTATATATTCTCAGTCTTATCCAGTGTATCCATATACATAAAGAAGAATCTAAATTTGGTATTAGAATGTGCATTGAGGAAATCTAAATAGCCATAAATATTCTTTGTATATACTTCCGTAGAATAATGGATTCTTCCTCTTGTCTTTCTCCTCAATAGAGGCACAGATGCTCTTATACAACTTTTTCTGCTAACTGCATTCCAACCAGTGCTGTAAAAGTGCTGTAAAATACCCTAATTTTATCACCTGTCCTTTGTGTATGCCTCCAGGTATAAAACTTGAACTCGAGTCAAGGGAGTAAGAGAAGAGATGCAATTCATTCCTTACAAGGACAGCAGATCATTTCACACTCCCTTTAAAACAGTTTACTGACAGAATGTGATAAATAGTAAGTGATTTCACTTTCTGTTTGCTTTGTCTGAAGTAATGAACTATATATTTTTTTATTGTTTTTTCATTTAGTTAAATGTGTCATGGTAACAATTACTTGCAATATTAGTGTGAAGATGTTCATGACACTGTCCAATATCTGAATTGGGAAAAGCGTCTCCAAATCCTCTTTAATTTTGGAGTGAGATTTAGAAGGCTCATTACCAATGTCTCTTCAGCAATTAGAATTTTCTGTAGGATTTTAGTAATGCTAAACACTCCCCTTTTTAAATTAAAAGAAAAGACAAAAAGAAATAGAACATTATTTTGAACTAATGTATATAGACTATCACAAGAGGGTAAAAATAAACATGTCAATATATGGCATTGTCTATGTAATAGAAAAAATTGCACAAATCTAATCTCCCATATTTGTGATCTATATTACTGTATGTAGCAGCAAGAAATTTTCAGATTCAATTATTTTGCAATAGGTTGGTTATACTGATTTTCTGAGTTTGCGCAATGTAATCACAGGGGACCGTCTAAGGGACTGCAGTAGGCAGAGATGGGGAGAGGATGGGTTCAGTACGCCGGAGGAGGTCCCTCCTATCCCCTTTGACTTCTTCTCAAGTAGATCGGGCAAACAAATACCTGGCAAATTTGCAGGGAAAAAGACCAAACTGGAGTGTATATGAGACTACAATTTTTAGAAAGAGTGAGATCATCTGAAGATTTTTATCCTCAGTGAATGAATAATGAGAGGTTTACTTCATGTTTGCTCTTCAAATAAAGCCAGGGTTCTTCAATTTAAAAAAGTTATTTCTGTAGATGACCCTGACTCTGGGGAGTCTTTCTTAAAGCAATCTAATTCTTTGAAAATCCATGGGGCCTCGTCAACACTATTTCCTCACACTATGGTGACAGATGCTGGAACAAGCCTTTCAGAACAATTTGTTTCTCATGGAGAAAGAAAAGTTAGAATGAAGAAATTGCTGGCTTTGAAGCTGAAAGGGCCTCAGAGTCTGGACACTGGAAAAGTAAAGGTCTGTTTCTTGCCAACAGCATCCAGTGGAACTAATTCTACTCATCCTTTGACCTGACCTCTAGAAATCTAAGAGACTGAATTTGCCTTATTTTAGTTCCTTAGACTGGTCATTTGTCGTAGTAACTATAGAAAGACTATTATAAATTAGAGCATGATGTCAACTCTAGAATAAAAATTCTTCTAATATTAAAATAATCTAAGCATAAGTTTTTAATATACACTACAATATATCATATCCTTCATGAACAAGACAAGTCTGTGTTTATTGAAAGCAAATGCTTAAATGGATTAGTAGCAATTTTAAGTTGTAAGTCTATTATGAATTTTTCTATTTTGTTGTTGTTGCTCTTGTTGATCTTTGTTATGGTGTTTTTTGTTTCTTTTCTGAGCACTGGGAGTGCTCTGCACTCAAAGATCTCTCCTGACAGGTTGGAGTACCATATGGACTACTAAGAATTGAAATGAGTTCTGACTGCATGCAAGGCAAATGCTTCATCAACTGTACTATCACTCTGACCCACAATTGCAATTCTTTATTGGGGGGCTCACAACCAGCTGCACTCAGTGGTTACTCCTGGCTCTGCACTCAAGAACCATATGTGAAGTCAGGAATGCTGGGTTGGGTGCATGCAAGGCAAAATGCTCAAACCATTGCACTATCTCTCTTCCTTCATTGCAATTCTTTTTGTTTGTTTTTGGTTTTGGTTTTTGGGACCAAACCTGACTGCACTCTGGGGTTACTCCTGGCTCTGCACTCAGAAATTGCTCCTGGCAGGTTTGGGGGAGCAGATAGGATGCTGGGTATTAAACACAGGTCCATTATGGGTTGCTCACGTGCAAGGTAGTTGTGCAATTACTCCGGCCCAACAAATTTTAATTAATATATCAGGTGTCAGTTTTGTATATGATGACTTTTTTTAATTTTTAATTTTAATTTTTATTTTTATTTTTTTGGGTCACACCCAGCAATGCTCAGGGGTTACTCCTGGCTCCATGCTCAGCAATCGCTCCTGGCAGGCACAGGGGACCATATGGGGCACCGGGATTCGAACCGATGACCTTTTGCATGAAAGGCAAATGCCTTACCTCCATGCTATCTCCCGGGCCCCGTATATGATGACTTTTAAGTCAAATCATTCAACAAATTATTAGTAGTAGTGATGTAAATTAGCTTTCTTATGAACTAAACAATTGTTCTAGCACTTCTACAGCCTAAAAGTTGTGATCATAATATATTATTAGTAATTCTCTATATATAATTCTTTCTTTTAAAAAATATTTTACTAGGGTCGGAGAGATAACACAGTGGTAGTGCTTTTGTCTTGCATGCAGCTGATCCAGGACAGATGGCAGTTCGAATCCCAGCATTCTATATGGTCCCCTTAGCCTACCAGGAGCTACTTCTGAGCATAGAGCCAAGAGTAACCCCTGTGCGCTGCTGGGTGTGACATAAAAACTAAAAAGATATATATATATTTATTACATTAAACTATGGTGAGAAATCAGAAGAAACCAAGCATCTCAGCAATGAGTTTAAATTGTTATAAAATTTAAATTAAAAGCGTATAACTGTAAGACTTCAATATAATTGCAAATATTTTACTTTGCACTATGCAGACTCATATCTTTTAAACATTTAAAATTATTACATTTTAGTACAACCAAGCGCTTCATACGATATTTAATAAACATATTGAAATCCATTTATACTAGCACATTTCAATGAAACCATTTCCAGTAAAATAGGCTGTGATAGAATTGATTGCACAGCTGAATGTAAATAGCATTTTCGGTTGGAGTTGAAGCTCCTATGAAAGATTAACAACAAGCACCTTGTCAAACTTGACTATTAGGGATCATATTTAAAAATGTATTATTTTACAGGCAAATAAATATTTGTGTACCTAGTACAAAAATAATCTTTGACTCTAAAGCCTCCTGACTTATTGGATATGCTCCTGACCCTTTTCTTGTCAATAAATGTTGACATGTAAGATGCTGGTATTAACTTGACATCTTGTTCATTGATTTTTTTTTAACAAGAAAAGAAACATTCTTGGCCAAACAAAACTTCCCTATTCTAGGGAGCCTATGTTATAGTTTTCAATAAAAATAATTGTCTTAATGACAATTAGACATTGGTTTTTAGATGAAAGCATAATTCAGATATAACAGATATGAAAACATAATTACAGAATCTGGGTTTTTAGAAATAGATTACTTAACAGTCTAGTTGCCCTCAGACTAAAACCTAGCGAATGACACTTAAATCCAAAATGCTTAAGTATTTTATTATTATTAGTTTGAAAAATTAAAATGCGATTTTTTGGAGAGTCTAATCTTAGGTTATGGCTGGTCTCACAAATCATTGAAATGTATATATTTCTTAATTGTAGAAAAATGTTAAGGCTCTATGTAATTTCATAATTGCCACTATAATAAGGCAATGGCTTCAAATATAAATCCTTCCACAATTTCAACCTAATTGTTGTTTGGGAACTTTTCCCACAAATCTTAGGAAAGTCTCAAGTATGCATTGAGTTACTTGACAATATTTGTGTTCCCCACATATAGGAATATCTACCATGATGGTAAGCTGCGATGGGAGGAAAGAGAAGATGGTGATTGTAGGGAACTAATAGCTCAATAGTTCTAAAAATGTTTTAAAATTTCTTAGGATCACAAAGAATATTCTATTTTATTACAGAAAAGTACTATACAGGAAAATTTGGGATTACTAATAATTTAACTATGATAAAAATAAATAATTAGAAATAGCTTGATAGATATTTTCCTTCATCTAAAAATCTGTCATGCTAGATTTTATAAAGTCTTTAAAAATATCTTATACATTCTTTTTTTTTTTTTTTTTGGGTTTTTTGGCCACACCCAGTGACGCTCAGGGGTTACTCCTGGCTATTTGCTCAGAAGTCGCTCCTGGCAGGCACGGGGGACCATATGGGGAACCGGGGTATCGAACCACGGTCCGTCCTAGGTTAGCGTAGGCACCTTACCTCCAGCGCCACCACCCGGCCCCTCTTATACATTCTTTTAAGAATTTCTTCATAAATATCTAGAAAAGTGCTTTAAAAGCATTAATTTTTTTCATGTTTTGTGAGGGAGCTTTTGAATACAACAATGAATAACAGAAATAGCACTAACACCTGATGCATAGAGGG